>PVIH01001864.1:0-29656 GCA_004025045.1 Sigmodon hispidus
TCCCCTTGTCTTCACCGGGTTTGAAGCCTTTACTTCTAAATTTCCTTCCAGCTGTGCTGACTTGATGGCCCCATCCTCCTCGTCCTTCAGCCTCCCCTTCCCCCATGCTGGAGCTGAGTTAGAGTTTATTCTTGCAAACTATCCTAGATATGAGAAAGACAATTTTCTTCCAGATGGAGAAACTGTTGTACTCACAGATTATTAAATAAACCATTCTTCTGCTACTAAAAAACACACACTACATTTTCATATGCAAAATTCTCCATATAGAAGGGGATCTATTTGTGAATTGTCCATCTGTGCTCTGCCCCTCTGCCTCTGCACACAGATTTACGATGGTGAGTCTAGTATCTTAATATTCAGCTAAGCAGCAGCTTCTTCCCTGTGTGGCTTCTTGCATATTTACTGGCTGTTTATGGACACTCTTCCTTCATATAAAATGCAAGATCCCATTAGTTACTGCACAAAAAAGTCTGCATTACAATTCCAGGGTATGTCATTAACATTAGAGTATTGACATGTTTGTTACAATATTAGCCCTGCCCATCCAAAGTTTTTCCATTCCACTGAGTGTCAATTTACTTTCTTTCATTACTTCATACAAGTTCTATGCTTTCTCTCAAATATTTAAAATTTTGTTAGTATTACAAAAGGAACATCTTCCTAGTTCTGTTTCTAAAACTATCTTTTAAAATGCTTTATTTATTCTTTGAGAAGCTTATACAATATATTTTGACCAAATTATTTCTTTTCCCAAACTCCTCCCAGATCCATCCCCACCTCCCTACCCACCCAATTTCATATCCTTTCTTTCTCTCAAACACACACACACACACAAACACACATACACACACACACATATCTGGAGGGGGCATGAATTCCTGTGAGAATTCCTGTCCTGGAGTATGGCTGATATATCCGGTGTTACTTCACTGAAGAAAACTGATTTTTCTCTTTGCTATCACTTATCATTTTCCAATATCTTCTTGTCTAGTGAGACTGTGCATCCATTTCCCATCCCACATGCTGGAATTTTGTCTCACTTGAGTTTGTGTAGGTCTTGTGCACATTCTCACAGTCTCTAAAGTTCATATGTAGCTGCTCTGTTGTAGCTGGAAAATTCTATGTCCTTAAAGCCATCCACCACCTCTGGCTCATCCAGTCTTTCCATCTCCTCACTACATAGATCCCTAAGCCTTGAGGGAAGGAGTTTGAGGAAGATCCATTTAGATCCACGCCAAAGTCTTTCACTCTGCACACTGTCCAGTTGTGGGTCCTGTGTGACTTATCATCTACTGTAAGAATAAGCTTCTCTGAGGAGGGTTTGGAGATGCTCTGATAGATGGGTATAAAAATAATTGAGTCATTAGGATCATTTTATTGTTGTGCCCATTTAGCAGAATAGTTATATTAACAGTGTCAGGTATGGGTTCCATCTCATGAAGGGGTCTTAAATCCAATCAAGAGGTCACTCCCATAGCATTTGTGCCACAATTGTACCAGCTGGCTGATCTTGCTAGGTAGGTCATTATCATAGTTCACAGTTGGGTGAAACTAATGATAACTTTGCCCCTCTGGTGGCCTGTACAGTACCTTCCAATACTAAGAATGCTAGCCAATGGGGTGAAGCTTTCAGCAGACTACCAGCTAGACTTTTTCTATGATGTAAGTTTGAGATGCCTTCAGCAACTGTGTCTTACTGTCAGATTGTGGAGGGTAACCAATAACATTGACCATACCCTGTAGTTTTTAGGGTGGATCTATGGAAACTCTTTGGTCAATGATGCAAGAAGACGTAACCCATTCTTGGTACTTGGAGTCTAATTTGGTAGTATATAGTGTCTAATTGGTCATTGTCCCTCCATGATACATGGTAACTATTTAAATGTCTATAGTAGTAGGTTTCCATGTGGCTTTTCAAAGGCCATTAGTGGTAGTTGTCCATCCCATATTTCCTCCTATACCCCAGTCTCCCATCCCCACCCCACTTAATCCTCCAGTTTTCCCTTTGTCTCCTTCTAATGCTATATTCTATTCCCCCTTCCTTAGGAGATCTTTTCCAGCCTACCCCCACCATCCCTTATTAGTTGCCTGCGTCTGTAAAGTATTCTAAATAAAGCACATGGATCTAAACTTAAAGCTTACACATATGAGAGAAAACAGTTTTACCATTTTGAAGTTCTTATTTCTAAGAAAAACCTATTTCTATCATTACCAAATTATCTTAATTGTTCTAGAAATGCTTAAAACTAAACCATTATCACTTCTCTAGATATATAATCGAATAATCAGTTTATTTCACCCCCCGGGGGTTTATACTAATTATTTTATTATTTTTCTTTGTACATTCACTAAAATCTCCAGACAATATTGAACAACAAAGGCAATTAATGCATCAGTGTTTTATTAATTACTTTTGACTTATCTTTAATAGTTTAGTATCAGAGTACTTACTTATTTCGGTACTTGCTTCTCTGGTCACATGGTTTCTCTCTTAATTTGCTGTCTGATAAACAATACTGATAAATTTCTACATATCCATTTTCCCCCTGCTTCTCCTATCAGTCCTAAAACACAACTCATTGGTTGGATGGTAACATTTTGTACGATTTGCTTTTCTCGTCGCTGTGACTAAACTCCTGATGGAAACAGCTAAAAGGAGAAATTTTTTTGTTCATGGTTTCAGAAGAGGTGGAACTCTGGCAGCTCTTCCCCTTTTCCTTTTATTACCCAGGACCCCTCATCTGTGTCTTTTTCACAGTTAATTCACTCTGAAAGTGTGCCCACTGACAAGCCCAGAGATGTGCCACCCCATCTCCTAGGGGATTCTAGATCTAGTAAAGTTGACTGTGAGATTAGCTATCAGATTTTCATGCTGTCCTTATGTTTACATAAAGTAATAAGTGATGTTGACATCAGTGTTACACTGGCTTGATTAAATGAATCTGAGAGATTTTCATCGTTTTCTATGATCTTTAATAGTTTTCGGCCAATGTTTTTGTTTTAAAGATGACTACTACTTAATCTTAGACAAAAGGCCAAGAAGCATTTTTTATCTGAAGACAAAAATATTAACTTGTGAAATTATCTGAGTCTAATCTTTAGATTATACAACCTTTTTAATTCTTCCATAATAAATTTTCTATTCAAATTTTCCATCTCTTATTAGGTCATGTTTACCAAACTGTGTTTTTCTAGAATATTATTACTTTCTTCTGGATCAAGTCAACAAACAGTGGCCTCCAGGCCTAGCCTGGCCCAACATCTCATTTTCTACAGTTACTGAGCAAACTCTGATTTATAAATTTTTAAATGTTTGAATTTGAAAAGGCACTTAAATGCCAACATAATATCATTAGTTCACAATGTCTAAAATACTTACTACACACGATGGCCAACCCATATTCTGAATTTTTGAAAAGCTTGCCAATGAGTTGTATAAGATGTTCCTTTGTGGTTTCTAAGCTCTGCATTATGTGGTATTCCTCTTTCTCACCCCTGATCTTGTAAATGTTTCTCTCATACTCTACTTTTGACCAGCTCATGAAGATTCTACAAATTTTACTAGCTGTTTCAAGAGAATGTTTTTTATATTTACTTATACATTCTGCTCTCACTTCTCACTCTTATTAACTCCAGCACTTGGCTATTTTATCACATTTCATAATTATTTGGACCATTTAAAAAACAAACACTGTCACATAATTTACAACATAAGGCCTTCTTATCACTTCATTTACTTGGTAGTTCTTGGAAGAATAATTTCAGCTTTATTTAGACCTAGGTTTTGGTCTTATTTTCCTCGAGTATCCTTAAAAAGAAAATGTAAAACTACTCCAGGTGTCTCTAAAATGTCCTCTTCTCATAGGGAGACCAGCTCTTTGGAGTCACATTGGCCTAGCCATTGGTGGTCCTATCTGGTCACAGTAATGGTCCCCATTGAAGCAAGGCAGTGTTTGTTTCTTGGAAGAGTGTCACACTATGTGTTGCAAGTTTGCTCCACAAAATGTTCCTTCTCTTTCTGCAAGTTTCCACACTGTTTATCTCTTAGTCAAATGTCATTTGGAGTGGTTCAGACATCAGTCCACACTGAGCGCTGCCGAGAGAGTGCTTAAAAGGCCTTTTGATTGACACGCCAAGGGATTTCAATTGTGTTGCCAGAAGAACAGTCAAGCACGGGCAATAATAAGGAGGGCATGTAGCTATATGACCAACAAAAATTGAGAACATATCCCAACTGCAGAGATGTCAAAGTGAAAAGTCAGGTCGTCCTTTAAATTGATAAATATAACAACTACTACAGTAATGTTTTTTTTTCATATAAATTATTATTCTTTTCATTGCATTTCAATAAATTTCAAACTCGGCTTTAATTTCCATTATGCCAAGTATTGTCCATTTATTCTTATTGACCTTCAGCTGCTATTTCTGGGACTTTCCAGTTTCCACTTATAATCAGGTTGGGTTATGCTGTGTGATTCACTCATAAAGTTCTACCACAAAAAGATAAGATCAGCCCTCTAAAAATAAGATTAGCTCAGTGGTAGAACCTGTTTAGCACACAGTAGCCCTGAGCTGGCATTTGAGGCTAGCACCAAAACCTTACTTCAAAGTGATAAGACATCCACTGTGGTAATATATGTCACTAATTTTGTGGATTTTGTTGAGTGTAATATGTATAATATTTATTCAAGGGAAATGAAGATCAAACACACCAGGCTAAAACTTTAAATCAGCTCAATAATGGCTTCACTCAGTCACCCCTGTCTGACTGTGTTTCCTCTAGTTATGAGAAAGTGGGAAAGTGGGCAAAATGCAAATTTAGGAGCCTCAAGAGAAGCCAAGGCCAGCTCAGATCCCTGTGCAGGCTCAGAATGCTGGGTCCTCTGATGGGAGTGGCAGGAAGTGGCCAGGAAGGGAACTCACCCTATTTCTTTTCCTCCAGTGCTGAAGACACATTACAAGCAGTTTGTGAATATGCTATGACTTTTGTATAACTTGATAAATATGGCTTTTCTTCTTTATATAGTTTTTTAATGCAACTGCAAGATGCAGTTATTCAGAGCTGTTTCTTCTCTCCTTCCCTATTGCCTTTCTCACCCACAGGCATTGATCTAAAACAAATATTGATTCCACCTCTTGACCTGTCTGTGGAAACTGCTTCGTGTTCTGGCTCCTGCTCTTCTGTTTTTGCAGATGCCACTTTAACAACAGTTTAATCTAACAGAGCTGTGGATTAACATGCCCACGAGAGCCCAGGACAGGTCATGCACAGGTCAGGAAGCCTTCTTCCTCACAGCTACTCACCCTAGGAAGCATGACCTTTTAATGTCACAGCACCAGAGAGAAAGGACTTGGGAAGCCCATACAGAAGGCTTTAGGAGCTGTGACTATGGTTAACTTTACTTCTGGCCAAAGCCCAGGCTCAAGACCCCACACTAGCCAAGGAAAGGTCCTGGGAAAGTAGCTGCCATTTTGCCTGACCCAGAAGAGCATCCTCTACTTCTCACATTGCATCTTCTGAGCTGCTGGAGCCAGTTCTTAATCCACAAAGTAGTCTTTCTTAACCACACAATGCTGATATCTTTTTTAATATATAGCATTACAGAATTTTAATTGAGAAAATTTACATTGCCAAAATTGGAAAACAGCATTTTTGTTGACACAGTGTTATTAGTGCTGTTTTGTAGTCTCAGTACAGAAGTTAAAAACTGGTAATGAAAAGCCTTAATAAGGCTCAATAACTATGTTACTTTTGGAGCTTGAGAAAATATTTGCAATACAACCCTATTGACATATAAGAAAATATCCCAAGGCTGTGTAGTCTTGTTTACATATGAGTAAAAGGCCATGTTAAGAAATGGATCTAGGCTTCCTGAGATACAGCCTCTAGAGATCCAGCAAAAGAGGTAAGTTACCCTCCTCTCAGCTGGTCAGGCAGGCCAGCTAGGGAAGCCCCCAGGTCTTGGCAACAGGGCACAAAATGTGCCCCCCAACCCCTTTCAGTTCCAGCTGCAGGCAAGCAAGCAGAACGCCTGTATGACAATCTACACCCCTTATTGAACCCTCCATCCTATAAGCCTCAACCCATTTCCCAAAACCACCCATCCTTCCAACCTCAGATGCTTCTGGAGATACAGCCTCTGAAGAGCCCCCAGCAAAAGAGTTGCTTCCTGGGATACAGCCTCTGGAGAGCCTTGTAATAAGAGTTTCTGGCCCAGACTAGCCCTGAGGTCCAGATCTACCTGCTGCTGCTTAGCTCCCCAAAATGACTCAGACGCTTATATTAATTACATGCTGCTTGGGCTATGGCTCAGGCATATTGCTAGCTAGCTCTTGCATCTTAATTCAACCTATTTCTATTAATCTGTCTTGCCACATGACTCAGGACTTACCTATTTCTTTACATCTTGCTTCTTGGGTGGCTGGATCTTGTATTCCCAGACTCCGACATCCTTCCCCTTTACCTATGCTCAGATTTCCTGCCTTCTTCTAAAATGCCCTACCATAAGCCCAAACAGTCCCTTTATTTACCAATTATATTTACAGCATACAGAAAGACATCCCACATCACTATCCCTTTTCTGTCTAATCAAATACAAATGTTTCAATTTTAACATAGGAAAATTACATATGAAAACTATCAAGCAAAAATTACAGTTATAATATTTAGTTTATTTGTACTTAGCAAAATTAAAGAAAATATTCTATCATCTACTCTGTCCTTGTGAGTCTAAAGTTTCATATCTAATATACCTTTTATAATAACTAAGGAAAACTATAACTATCTAATCTTTGACTACATTAAAGACCACAGAAGGATATAACCCAAGTAAACAGGAAGTGCAAACAACTTCCAAAATGTAGAAATGACAGAGATGACATGTGGCTGCCTGGACAGTTACCCAAAGTTCCTTTGTAATAGTGGGGTATCCATCTTCAGCCTATAGGCCTAGAGTCTCTGGCATACCTTTCAGTGAAACAGGAAATTTAAAGGACTGCTTTGCCTATTTTTGGCATAGTTCATCAGTCACTTCTCTTTGTATCCTGAAGAATGCCTGGCAGTATCTGTGAAGCAAGAACTCAAGGGACCTTCTAGGCTTGTTCTGCCAAAGTTTAGAGGTCACTTTTCTATGGATCCTGTATGTCCAGTTTATGCAGCATACTGACAAGCAGTTGAGATAAGAACAGTTTCTTTTCCAATGGCCAACATTTGCCACAAGAAAGTAAATATGGAGTTTTTTCAATGCCCATCATTCTCTTGAAGTAGAATTTATGCTGTCAGGAGCAGACTTGTCTCAATGTCCAGAAAAATTTAAGTTCTTAAAGTATTTTAATGCCATATTCTGTAGGTCTTTGAAGTGTTTAAAGATTACCTATTCAAATGAAATATATCTTTGTATACCTAAAATACCTAACTATCATGATCATAAATTTGGTTATCATATATGACTATGAATCTGCATTTCTTAATTATACATTACAATTTTGAGTGAGTTACATAAACATAATACCTTAAATAAGAGTATAAATATGCATACAGTATAACAAAATTAGCCTTAAATTTGCATCAACAAACCACAATCCATAACAATGTAAAATATTTTGAGATTAACAACTGTTTTTTAGATCAAAGTAGAGTCAATGATCTACCATTGTAAAAATCATTTCTATATCAGAGCCTCAGCAGAAGAGCTGCTCCCCAAAACACAGCCTTGGGAGAGTCCCATCATAAGACAGACTCTGGTGAGCTCCTTCACAAGAGCTCCAGCTGCAGCTCTGAATTGCTCCCAGAGACACAGATTCCACTGCCTCTGAGCTCTCCAGGAGCTCCAGCTGTACCAAGAGCATCTAGTAGACCAAAAACAGCTAACTGCATCAAAGACAACACTTCAGACAATCAGCAGAAGAGATGGTAGATAAGTGCAAAAATTCATTTAGCAACATGAAGAACAATACAATACAACTAGAGCCTAGAGTTTCTATATAGAAAAAGCAGAGGAAAATGTCATTATAATGATGATAGAAGCCTTTAAAGAGGAAATTAAAGAAGAAATGAAAAACTCCCATAAGGAAATAGTGAGAAAGACAAGCCCTAAATCTCTTAAAGACCAGAAAATCAAGAGAAAGCAATCAAACGGGTGGTGGAAACAATGAAAGACTTAAAAACTGGCATAGAAGGAATAAAGAAGATACAACCAAGGGAACGCTGGGAATGTAAAATCTGAGTAAACAAATAGGAACTACAGATGCAAGCATAACTAACAGAATGCAACAGATGAAAGAGAAGATTTCTGGTGTGGAAGATGCAACAGAGGAAATAGATTTATCAGTCAAAGAAAACTCTAAAGTTTAAAAAAATAAATCAAGAAAATCTGGGACACCATGAAAAGACCAAACCTAAAAATAATGGGAATAGAAGGAGGAAAAGATTGCCAGTTCAAAGGCACAGAAAATATATTCAACAAAATAATAGAAGAAAACTTTCTCAACCTAAAAAAAAAAAAAAAAAGAAAATGCCTATGAAAATACAAGAAGCTTACAGAATACCAAATAACCTAAACCCCCTAAAAAAGTTTGCTTGCCCCATAATAATTAAAACACTAAACATATAGAATAAAGAATTTTAAGAGCTTCAAAGGGAAAAGGCCAAGTAACTTACAAAGGGTACTAAAAGATATTAATGGCTCAAATGGACTTAACAGATATATATATAGAACATTCCACCAAATACCAAAGAATATACCTTCTTCTCAGCACCCCATAGAACTTTCTCTAAAATTGACCACATACTCAGTCATAAAACAAATATAAATAGATAACAAAAAAATGAGAATAACCCCTTGTATCCTATCAGATCACTATGGACTAAAGTTGGAGTTCAACAACAACACAAACCACAGAAAGCCTACAAACTCATGGAAACTGAGCATCTCTCAATTGGACCACCTCCGGGTCAAGGAAGAAAGAAATTAAAGACTTTCTAGAATTAAATGAAAATAAATCTACAACATAGCCAAAGTTATGGGACAAAATGAAAGCAGTGCTAAGAGGAAAGTTCATGACACTAGGTACCTACATAAAAAAGGAGAAATCTCACACAAGAGACTTAACAGCACAGCTGAAAGCTGTAGAACAAATAGAAGCAAACTCATGCAGAAGACTGCAAGAAATAAACTCGTGGCTGAAATCAATAAAATTGAAACAAAGAGAACATTCAAAGAATTGATAAAACAAAGAGTTGATTCTTTGAGAAAGTCAACAAGATAAACAAACCCTTATCCAAACTAACCAAAAGGCAGAGAGAGAGAGAATCCAAATTAACAAAATCAGAAATGAAAAGGGGGACATAACAGCAGACACCGAGGAAATCCAGAGAATCATTAGGTCATACTTTGCAAACCTGTACTTCACTAAATTGGAAAAACCTAAAAGAAATGGACAGCTTTCTAGACAGATACCACTTACCAAAATTAAATCAAGATTAGATAAATGACCAAAATAGAACTATAACTCCTAAAGAAATAGAAGCAGTTATTAAAAAGTCTCCCAAGCCAAAACAAAAACAAAAAACAACCCAGGACCACATGGCTTCAGCACAGAATTCAAGCAGAATTTCAAAGAAGAACTAATACCAATACTCCTCAAGTTGTTCCACATAATAGAAATTGAAGGAACATTGCTAAACTTTTTTATGAGGTTTCTGTCACCCTGATACCTAAGCCACACGAAGATGCAACAAAGAAAAAGAATTACAGACCAATTTCCCTCACAAACATTGATGCAAAAATACTCAATAAAATACTGGCAAACTGAATTCAACAACATATCAAAAGAAAAAAAGTCATTCACCATGATCAACTAGGCTTTATCCCGGAGATGCAAGGGTGATTCAACATATGAAAAGCTTATATTGGTTTTGGAGTCTCTTGAATTCCCCTAACCAGCAACTCTAAGAGAAGTTTCCCATATCTGGCACTAGGGATTTTGTTACATCATCTATGGCTATTGGAAGAAGCATTATATCCCCCACATGAAACAGTTATCTTTAAAGAATACCATATTGAAGATGCTACAACTAAATTTATTTCTTTCTTAGATATGGTACTAATTATGCTATAAACTTGACTCTACAGTACATATATCAAAATGAACAGAATAGAAGTTTCTTCTTGCCTGACAACAATCTTAAGGATAGATGGTCCAAGAACTTTCTAGAATGCTACATCATAAAAGTTGCTCATCTCACATCCCAGCATAATTCTTGAACCAAGACATAGCCACATCCTTGCAAGAAAAACTGGAGAATGTTGTCCTCTTTGGTGTGTATGGTGAAAACCACACAAAGGAGTGGCCTTATTAGGGTGAAATGGGTAAATGTCAAGCCAGTTGGCTTAGCCCTGAACAGAGCTCTTAGTGTAATCTGTTTGCTCTGAGTCATTTCATTTTAATAACTGCTCACCTTTCTAAAGTGCAGCTCTCTCACAGTTTACTCAAGTATTTTTTTTATATTGGAAATACAGGGTCATTTCTAGGTTTCCATTGTTTTCTTTTGGCCATAGCAAGCAAGAATATTGAATTTGAACGATCTTTTTCAAACAAACCCACTATGTTTTAACTCTCCTTGACTGGCAGGTGAAGAGATGACTATTAAGTCTTTCTTCTTCAGTATTATAGACTCATGAAGCTAGCTGAAGAAACCCATGTGAAGGGCCAGAGTATACTCGTGTTTCCTGCATCTTTGAGGTGCTTGTTCCTTTCTCAGTGAGAGGAGCTAGTGATGCTCACAGAAATGGAAATAGACACATGTGCTTAACAAAGGGGAGGCTGACCTCGGAGAACAGCAGTGACTCTGAAGATTTTTTTCGGACAACAGGTTTGAGCTACACCCTAGCAGGTACACCCTTTAGCTTCATTGTTCCTTCAAAGCTGAGAGTTTGTCTCAAGAAAATGGCTTTGTGTTAAAATGAAGCTTCTCTCTAACCTGAATTTCCAATCATAATGTAGTCTTGAGGAAAAAATAATAGAGATGGGCAAAAAGAAGTAGGAGATAAGAAGAGAAGGAGGGGGAGGAGAGAGGCAAATTTGTACAGTTAACATGTAGGGATGGGAAATGGTTGAGCAAATGAAGCTGTGTTCTAAGTCTCTTAGGTTCTGAGTAACAGATAGGAGCTCATCTGTTTAAAGCTAAGAGGCATCCCAGGAGGCAAAAGAAAGCATAGGGAAGGGCAGAAGGAAAGAAAGCTCTCTGGCAATCCATTTCACTACTCAACTATCACATTCAAAACTCTATCCTTTTCTTTTAGAAGGCTAGCTGAAACAAGTATACTGTTAATATAACAATGAAATAAGTTATATTGTTAATTTACATTCCATTGAGAAAAAATATGCTAGACATCCATCCTGAGTCAATAAACTATAGCTAAAGAGGTCAAGTCTACTAGTAGAAAACTGGCTTCCAGGAATTCATCTCCGATGGTACAAGTGCAGACATTCAGGAATAAAGTTATTGTGAGCTGAGAAAACACTCAGACAAAGTGATACCATGAGTCTCTCAATAAAAGAGATTATCCTTCAAATCATATGAATTCCTAAATGTTACTGACCAGTTTTAGAAATGTCACCTGTAATAGAGATTCAGATCACACAAACAAGCCCGTTCTAATAGATTCAGCAGCTCTGGTTAACAGTCTTTTTTCCATGTATCCCCCTACTCACCCATCCTTCTCTGTTCCCAATATCTCCCAGTCTGTCTTCAGTCTCCTCCCTCACACACTCCATTCCCTCCTCATTCCCTCCCCCCAAAAGGCAGGAAGGCCCAAGGTGGGTCCCGCTCAGCATGGCAAATTCACTCCAGGCAGATCCAATTTTCTCATCCCCCAATATCAAGGTTGGGTTAGGCACTCTTCTGCAGGGAATGGGCTCCAAGGTTCCAGTCCATTTACTGGAAAACAGTCTGATCCCACCCTAGAGGCTTTACATACTGCCTATGCCCAGCTGCCTACCCTTGGAGGGCCTAGCTCTTTATCCTATGGTTCCCCAGGTTAACAGCCTTAAGCAAACATCAGCTTTTAGACCTGTAAATAGGGAATTGGTTAAGTATTGTTTTCCATCACCCAAATACAGTCCCAGCCAGTGGGAAGGGAAGTTTGGGGGTTTCTCATCCTGCCCAGATCCAATTAGCACGACAGTAATTTTACCCCAACATATATAATAACCTTCCTGTACCTAGGGAAGTGTACAAACACCAGTTTAAGAAATAAGAAGGAAGTTGAATTAAGGTTTGATACTTCTGACATCCAGTATGGAGGAAGACTCCATGGAAGAGAGAAGTCAATGTGTTCTAACATCCATCTGGTACATTTCAAAATAGTGAATCAGTGTCACATGTTATGAATCCTAACACCTACTACAAAAGTGTGCTAGCAATGTGACTTTCACACACACAGGCTAAAACCCAGTTTTGCCCAGCAAACATGCCCTTCTCTGGACTTTAACTAGCATAATGATCCCTACCTCAATTAGTCATCAAGTGTGTAAGACCATCAGTGATGTAGAATTTTAGGTCAGTGGAACTGTGACTACAGTCCAATATGAAATGTCTAGTTGGAAATATTGGACTGAGGTCATGATTTTATCATCTCCAACAGTGTAGTTTCTAAAAGCGGCCTGGCAGCAATAGCTGCATCTTACTGATCCCTTTGAAACTCAGACTTGTGTCCAGAGCAGAGTCAGAGATTGTGCAGACCCCTTTCTCAGAGCAGACAGGAGACACACAAGCCCTCTAGCCACAACTGACTTTGGAGCTGGCCAAGTGTGAACCACTAAAGCCATGGGCAGATACCAGTGCCAGAATACATAAACAATATGAAGAACAACAAGGCAACACCAGAAGAAACTGGTGGGTCTGCAACACCAAAGACCTGAACAGAGCAATGAAGAAAAAACAGAAGGAAACAACAGCAAAAAAACCTTTATGAAGATTATAGAAGTCTTAAAAGATGATATAAAAAATTCCCTTAAAGAAATAGAAGAAAATACAACCAAAAACTTGGAAGAGCTAAACAAATCCTTGAAAGAAAACCAAGAAAAGGAAAACCAAAAAATGAAAGAAACATTCCAGGAACCAAAAATTGAAATTGAAACAATAAAAAAGGCACAAAATGAGGCAAAGGTGGAAATAGAAAATCTGAAGAAAAGAGCTGGAACTACAGATACAAGCATAACCAACAGAATCCAAGAGATGGAAGAAAGAATCTCAGAAGTGGAAGGCTCAATAATATAAATAGATATATCAGTCAAGGAAAATACTAAAACCAAAAAAAGCCATAACAAAATGTTCAGGAAATTTGGAACACCATGAAAAGACCTAACCTGAGAATAATAGGGATAAAAGAAGGAGAAGAAAACCAGCTCAAAGGCACAGATAATGTATTCAATAAAATCATAGAATAAAACTTCCCCAACCTAAAAAAGGAAATGTCTATAAAGATACAAGAAGCTTACAGGACACCAAATAGATTTGACCCCCCCCAAAGAAAGTTTACTCATCACATAATAATCAAGCCACAAAACATACAAAACAAAGAAAAAATTTTAAGAGCCACCAAAGAAAAGGGCCAACTTACCTATAAAGGCAGACTCATCAGAATAACACCTGACTATTCATTGGAAACCATGAAAGCAAGAAGGTCTTGGTCAGAAGGTATATAGACACCAAAAGAGCATGGCTACCAAACTAGACTACTATACCCAGCCAAACTGTCAATCACTACAGAGGGAGTAAACAAGATATTTTATGACAAAGTCAGACTTAAACAATACCTATCCACAAATCCAACCCTTCAGAAAGCATTAGAGAGAAAATTCCAACCTAAGGATCCCAGATATACCCATGAAACCACAATCAATAATCCCACAGAAAAAAAAAGCCCAAAGAAAGGAAATACATACAAGCTACTACCAAAAATAACAGGAAATATCAATCAGTGGTCACTAATATTTCTTAATATCAATGGACTCAATTCATCTATAAAAAGACACACACTAGCATGATGGATACAAAAAGAGAAGCCATCCTTCTGCTGCATACAAGAAACATACCTCAACCTTAAAGACAGACACAGGCTCAGAGTAAAGGGTTGGGAAAAGATTTTCCAATCAAATGGTCCTAAGAAACAAGCTGGTATTGCCATCCTAATATCTAACAAAGTAAACTTCAAACTAAAATCAATTAAAAGGGACCAGGATGGACATTACTTATTCATCTCAGGAAAAATTGATCAAGATGAGATTTCAATCCTGAATACTTATGCCCCTAATATAAGGGCACCCATCTATGTAAAAGAAACATTACTAAACCTCAAATGCCACATCAATTCTCACAACCTAATAGTGGGAGACTTCAATACCGTACTTTCACCCTTGAAGAGGTCAACCAGACAGAGACTCAACAGAGAAATAAGGAGTCTAACAGAGGTTATGATGCAAATGGATTTAATAGCTATCTACAGAAGCTTCCACCCAAACACAAAGGAATATACGTATTTCTCAGCACCACATGGAACTTTCTCTAAAATTCATCACATAATTGGTCATAAAGCAAATATCAATAGATACAAAAAATGGAAATAATCCCTTGTATCATATTAGATCACCATGGCCTAAATTAGAGTTCAACAACATCAAAAATCAAAGAAAGTCTACGAACTCATGGAAACTAAACATCACTCAACTAAACCACTTCTGGGTCAAGGAAGAAATTAATAAAGAAATCAAAGTCTTCTTAGAATTTAACAAAAATGAATCCACAATGTACCCAAATTTATGGGGCACAATGAAAGCAGTCTTAAGAGGAAAATTCAAAGCACTCAAGAATCTAGAGCCCAAAACCTTAAATAAATGGGGTTCAGAACTAAAAAGGGAATTCTCAGCAGAATTACGAATGACTGAAAGGCACTTGAAAAAGTGCTCAACATCTTAAGCCATCAGAGAAATAAAAATCAAAACAACTTTGAGATACCACCTGACACCTGTCAGATTGGCTAAGATAAAAGACACAGATGACAGCCTATGCTGGAGAGGTTGCAGAGCAAGGGGAACTGTTCTCCATTGTTGGTAGGAGTGTAAGCTTGTTCAGACACTCTGGAATTCAGTGTGGCGGTTTCTCAGAAAACTGGGAATCAATCTCCTCAAGGATCCAGCAATACCACTTCTGGGTGTATACCCTAAAGATGCACAGTCACACTTCAAAAGCATTAGCTCAACTATGTTCATAGCATCATTATTCATAATAGCAAGAACCTGGAAACAACCTAGATGCCCCTCAACTGAAAAATGGATTATCAAACTGTCGTACATCTACACAATGGGGTACTACTCAGCAGTAAGAAAAAAAGATATCCTAAAATTTGCAGGCAAATGGATGGATTTGGAGAATATCCTCCTGATCAAGGTATCACAAACCCAGAAAGATAAGCAGGGGATGTACTCACTCATTAGTGGACTTTAAAGCATGTCTAAGCTGCAAACCACAACCACTGAACAGCTTGGGATCTGAAGCACCTTGGAGCCCATTCCTTCCAGAGGAACACCTGACCCAGTCTTGATGTTGAGATGAGGAAAGCAGATCTGCCTGGAGTGGATACTGAACCTCCTCCCTTTGCTGGGGAGGAGGTAAAGAGATGGGAAGAAGAGAGAGTAACTGGGAGGAGCGGGAGGGGGAAAGGAGTTTGAACAAGGGGATACATGGATAAAAAATGATTTATAATTAAAAATAAGAAAAAAGATATCATATATCTACATATATGTAAAAAAATATATAAGGCATAATCACCTTTTCAGTGAGCAAGTAATGCAATTCCCCTTCATTAGCACACTCTGGAATCTTGAACATGATGAAGAATGTTTTGTTTGATGATAATTCGAGTATTTCATTTTCATCTTCATGGATGTAAGTTACTAAAAAGATTCAGGGGATAAAAATAAAGGTAAGGACATGCATAAGATAATGATGTTAATAAAGGCAGATGTGATGGTGCACACCCATAATCCCAGCACACAGAGGAACCACTTCAAATTCTAGGCCAGCTTGATCTATATAGCCAGCTCCAGGACACCCATGGATCTCAAAATATACAAAATATACAAAGCAAAATATACAAAGCAAAATATACAAAGCAAAAAAAGCATTCATTCTGTTGGCTTCTATAACTAAGCATAACTATCCATTTAATGGAAGCTAAATCATGGACATAGGCAAACAGGTGTCTGACACTACTGAATATAAACCAGTGGAAGGACCAGGAGGAAAGAAGTGGAGAAACATGAACTTGTTTGCTACACTGAACCCGAAGGTTACCTGGGTAGCCAGGTGTCAGGACAAGCTCTGGAAGACAGTGAGGTCACACACAGGGAATGACCCCAAGCAGCATCAGTGAACCATACTCCAGTTCAGTGTCATCACAATGTCCAGAAAGTGACATCACAGGCGAGAATGAAAGTAAGACTAGAAAATGAGAATGAGCCAATGACTCCAAACGTTCCAAGAGACAAGACATGGACATGAAGTCATCACTCCAGCCTGTGTCCCACAGCAGAGGGATGTTGACATTTACAGAAGGGAAAGCAAACTTCATTTGGAGCCCCGGGGCCTGCAGGGCAATACCTAGGACAATGAGCTCTGTGTTGTGTTCTAATGACTACAACTAATTGATTTTTAAATAGTTAGAGCTACAGGATTGAAGAAATACCACACAAAGCCAGGAGCTGAGAGCCAGAAGCTGGCATGCATATTACTGCTTTCCTGGCTTCACTCTAGCCTCATAGGCTTTCTCCACACAGGGGGCCACTTCATCTCCCCTGTGAAAAGTGTGGGCTACTGAGGAACTAGATGTTCTCAGACTTCCTCTTCAAATCTATGCATCATAGGTAACCCACTCTGCCTCTTTTACAGTACTTTAAAAGGCCATTCTAAATCTTTCAGTATTTGTGGTAGGAATTCAGATAAAATGTAGGACTATACTGTCTCAAAAATCCAGGTGGAAAGCAATTGAAGGTCACACTTAATGTCAACCTGTGGCCTCTACACACACAAATGAACATGTTCAATGGTCTTACCCTGTGGACTATAAAATGACCAGTGTAGCAAAATATGACATGGATGCACCAGATGCAAGAATGTCGTGGAAGTAACCAATTGCTCTCTGATTAAATTTAAGGTCCAGTCCACTAGAGAAAACTTACACTGTATTGTAAAATCTGTCCAAGATCCCAGGATCATAGGCCACAGAAGTAAATATACTACTATTATTCTGCTAAATGGACATTAAAGCAAGCTGCCTCTAAATTCCTATCTCTATATTTATAGACTAGTGGTTCTTTCAGACATCATCAGAGAAGTGTCTTGTGCAGTGGATGGTGGTGAACATAGAAACTCAAACCTGATCAAGGTGCAGAGAATATGTCTCAGTGGAGTGTTCAGCCATGACTGGAACATCTCTATCACTCTACCCATAGCCAAAGCTCAGAGACAATTGTGGAAGAAGGATTTAAAAAAAAAAACTGTAAGAACTCAGAGTCAGGAAGACAA
Organism: Sigmodon hispidus; assembly: GCA_004025045.1. Classification (NCBI taxonomy): domain Eukaryota; kingdom Metazoa; phylum Chordata; class Mammalia; order Rodentia; family Cricetidae; genus Sigmodon; species Sigmodon hispidus. The sequence continues at coordinate 17,591 of PVIH01001864.1, forward strand.
GAATGAAACATTGTCTTCTAGACATGATAGGGAAGGGGCACTCAACGAACTCATGGCAAGTGTGGTGTCTGCAGAAGGCCTGCAGGAGATCAAGCTCGTGGACCATTCTAGCATGGAAGAAGGAGAAGCCTCTTGAGCCTCCACCCTCTAGGGGCTATTGGCAGTTAATGGCTTCTAGGGAAGGGAGAGACAATTCTTTTTATTTTTATTTTTTTAACCTTGTATTGATTCTTTGTGTACCATGTCATGTACTCTATTCCATTCAACTGCCCATCACCTTGTCTGCCCTCTGTCCTTGCAACCTCCCCACCAAAAATAAGATAAAATAAAATTGAAAAGAAAGAAAAAAAGAAAAAGACAGAGGGCCAATTTGAAGAGCAAAAGGAAGCTGTGTGAAGAGCCCCTGGTAGATGAGGATGTGGTCATTTGAGAACATAATGCTGGCATTTGTTATGATTGATTGAAAATATATTTTTTATTTGTATAAAAAGCCATGACATCTCAATAACACTCAGAACAAAGCTGGTACTATAAAGTACTCAAAATGTGCCTGAAAGCAGAATGTAAACATGATAGATTATGTTCAATATATATGGAATTTAAACATTTCTGTTTGGATTTTTTTTAAGTTATATGAGCTAGTAAGACAAATATTTACATATGCACACATTCATACATTGTATTCATACAGGCAGAGAATAGTAAACATTAAAAAGTTTTGCTTAAACCAAAAACTCATGGGGAAATTAGAAAGTAAATCAGGATCAGGGAGGATGGAGAGGCATCAATAGCCACAAGCCGTGGGATTGTTGAACCCAGGAGCCTCAGTAGTCATACAATGAATGACTCATTCCAAAGTGTCCAACCACCAGAGTCAAGAGACCCTGGGGCCAAGGGTGCACCAAAGGAATGGAATGCTGAGTGTGTGTGTGTGTGTGTGTGTGTGTGTGTGTGTGTGTGTGTGTGTGTGTGTGGTGTGGTGGAAGAATTGCCATAAGAAGTGAAAGGAATCAGGTGTAAGAGGTAGAGTTGAGATACAGTTGTAGGTGTGCCCAACCCCAAGAAGAACCCTTGGATAGAATGGCCCTCCAGGAAGCGCAGCTTAAGACAGTTAATCACACTTTCCTCCTCTGCCTTAACCGGAAGTTAGAGAGCCACATTCTAGAATACAGACCTCAGACCTCAGAGAAGGCAGTTTCCCTTTGCTAAAGGCAATTCCCCAGGAGCAACTCAGTTGAGGACCAGCACCAGGAAATCTGGAGAGAGGGATTCCTTCACCCAGAGGCAGAGTGCTGTAGTGCTGCCCTCACCTCTGCCCCACCCCCCACTTCAGACCTCCCTGTGTATGTTTCATTTGCGTGAGCCACCCTATTTCAAAAGAATACCTCCTGAACTGGTGGTTTCTTTTTCGGAAGAAATTTACAAGAGAATGATTAGCAGGACCCATTTCAGAGCTGCCACTGCAAAAGCACACAATACAATAGGCCCTTCTTCACCCAGGATGTGAGATTTTTTTCAGTGGTTAAACCAGGATATCTCAGGGCAAGCTAAAAGGGCTGGCTATCTTGACAGCATCTGATAGGCACCATTTGCAACTCTGTTGAAAGTTTCTCCACTCTTGACAGAACTAATTTCTCATATACCCTAAGATGCTTAGATCATCCTGTGGCACATGACTTTCTCCCTTGAGATCATCCCAGGAGAGTCACCTGACTTGATGTGCAGGGATGGTCTCTTCTGCCTCGCTGTGCAACACCAATCCATCTCCTGCTTATCATGGCCAACTGACTATGTCAAACTGACAGCTTAGCATATAGACTCCAGAGAGACGAGCTGTTACCACAGCTTGACGTTTGATGGTACTCACAGTATTCCCTGATGGAAGTCTCTTGAACTTGCAAGTCTACAGTTGTAGAGAAGAAAGTAAAAATTCTCCAGTGAGCCACTAACTAGTAAGTCAACTCACTTCCACTAGCATCCTCTCCTTCCAGGATTCCCATACCCTCGCTATCAGGGACCCTGTGCCATCCAACTGTTGACTTAGGATGTATGTGCTATTCTGGAGGGGAGGACCATTTCTTTTCATGGTATCAGTTCTAAGATGGGACCCCCAGGGTGCTTTCAAGGGACTCTTTTTGTTCTCTATCAAAACAGAAGCTTCTGTAGAACTAGTAGGTGCCATGGTTATGTGCCCTCTGTCACATGCCTTCTGCTGCAAGCAAAATGTCCTCTCCAATGAAATGTCCCATCAAGTCCCATGTCAGTGAACAAAGCACTCAGTGGAGGCTTGAGAGATAGCCCAGTAGCTAAGAGCACTGGCTAATCTTCCAGAGGACATGGTTTTGATTCTCCACAACTACATGGCAGCTCACAACTCTAGTCTTAAGGAGATATGATACTCTCTTCCAGACTCCCATGGGCACCAGGAACATACATGCACATTAAAAAAATAAATAAATAAAAGTTAAAAAAAATCACTCAGCAAGTACCTGAGTCTGTCTGTGAAATGTGCTGAGACTGCGTGGAATGAATTGCTTCCACACCTCCCAGAGGGAAGTGATCCAGTGTGGTCACCTTGTCGTTGAGGGGTGGCGTCTATATTTAGATTCATTGTTAGTCTCTATCGGAATCAAGCTGACCTCTTGGTGTTGGCAGCAACTACACCAGTCACAGTAAATGACTCCATCTTGGTCACCATGGAAACTTAATTTTTATGCCAGCATTGATATAACTGATGACAACAGACCAAGTCATTCTGTCTTCTTGTTAACACATGTGCCAGCAACAGCTGAAAGAGTATGAATGAAATACTAGGTCAATCAAGGCAGGGGGAGGGGAAGTTGGGTGAAAGAGCTCATTGATGTAAGAATACTCTTTCAGGACATAGGATCTAATGCTGGGGGAAAAAATGGCTGAACACCTTATTTTTGGAGGTATGAAGAAGCTGATGGCCCCCTCTTGGCAGATGTCTTTACTTTGACTGTTTTGTTTTTTGTTTTTTTTCTTTGCCCACTGTGTCCCAAACAACTGTGAACCAACTAACTCCAAAGAAGACAAGTGAAATTCTCTTGCTGATGATGGTATAGGAGAACCTGATCTGCTTGAGAGGGTAGGAGTTGGGTGGACACATACTACATATGTAGAGGTATTCTTATACACCAGGAGACATCAGATCCCTTGGAGCTGGAGTTACAGGCAGCTTCAAGCTGCCCAGTGTGACCCCATATCTGCATCTTAACCAATTCTTCCATCTTTCTCTCCTCCTGGAAGGCAACAGACAGGGTGCATTCCAGAATCCGAGTAGCTGCCAGCTGGAACCAGCTACTGATTATTTGAGATTTAACGCAAAGTCATTTTCACTGAGGAGTCAGCTCTATTTCCAGGGTTGAAAAGAAGGAGAAGGAAGGAGGAGAAGAAAGAAGAGGAAGAAGAAGGAGGAGGAAAAGCTAAAACCAAACCAAAACGAATTTTTGATTGTGTCTGCGTGCGCACGTGTGTGTGTGTGTGTGTGTGTGTGTGTGTGTGTGTGTGTGTGTGTGTGTGTGTGTGTGTGTGTGTGTGTGTTTAGGACAGTGGACAGAAAATGAAGAAGCCGAGAGTCAGGCAAAGATCCAGGTTTTAGAACCAACTTCTTCCCAGGTATATCTTTCAGCATCCAGAGCTTCTGAAATGTGCATTGTATGTGGTGCAAAAGACTCACCTGGAAATATTCAAACTCCTCCAAAGAGTGCCTTTTCTTCCTAAAGGGTCCATGACCTGCTCTTACAAGAGATGCCCCACCCACTCCGGCCTCATCACAGAGGAGAATGTAGTGGGGCCCTCTCGTCCTCATGGGTTATTTTGTTTATTTGTTTCATTTTGTCCTATTCACACTACTGACTTTCTTTCATTTTATGCTGAGGTAATCTTTAAAATTCAGAGTCGTGAGCAAACCTCAGTCAAGCTGTCCCACAGCTGTGTTAGTGAGGAGACTGTAGTAAACCCAGGTGCCTGCTACTCTTTAGCACTTCTGGTCTAGCAGATCCACAAAACAGACTTGTCACCTGGCCAAGGAATCCTCTGGCCCTCTACGAGGCTTTTTGTGAGGTCAGTTGAAGAGAAAGTAGGAAGTGTCCAGTTGAAGTGTGGATTCACCGCAACCACTTCTAAATAACTATGTGACCTTGGTTAAGGCCCATCCTGTGATGATTTGGTATATATTTTATAAAACCAGTCTGGAATATCAGAGAACAGATCCACCCACAGTTAAGACAGGAGGGTAAGAGAGTGGTAACTCACACCTTTAATCCCAGCAGAAGGGAAAGGAAGACGGGGAGTGGTGACCTAAGCCTTTAATCCCATAACTCCAGGACTGAGATCTTTCTGTGTTTCTGTGAGTTCAAGGTTAACTACCAAATAGTAGTAACCCACACCTTTAATCTTAACCTCATATAAAACAACTGGGTGAAGAAGGTATTTAAGGCAGGTGTTGGAAGACAGATTATTCAATAGAAACGTCAACAAAGAGCTAGGCTGAGGAAGCTGGAAGATAGCTGAGTGAGATTTGACTGTGGTGTTTCCACTCTTTGATATTCCAGCTTTTCCCCAATATCTGGCTCTGAGTTTCATTTAGTACAACCAGAATTTATGCAACACGATCCCCTCTCTTTTTCAGAGTCCTTCTGAGTCATGTGAAGACAAAATATTAAGTGATGTAATGCATCTGCCTCAGTTGCTTTCAGCACTTTGAAGCCCCACCCCCCCTTCTTCCCCCTCTGCCCACATCTGGGAAAGGCAAGAAGAAAGTCCCACTCTCGCCCCTGTGGTGTTCCAAGTCACACAAACCCTCTAGTGTACAGGAACTGTCACATGACCCCATACCATTCTCACACACACACACAAAATCACTATTTCCTGCTCACAGTCTTAAGCTACTTTTTACCTCATTGGCTCTACTGTGCTTTATCCAGAAAGTCCCATGAACAATACTTTTCATTTCCTACTGAGATGTGTGTGTCATAACCTTCCTCAAAATCTGAACCAATTTGAGGCAATGGGTTGCCTAGTTCCTATAATGTAGTCACAGAGAAGACCTCTGATATCTGTGTCCCAAGGCTGCACCCAAAGTCAATGTAGTCATGAACTGAATGTGAAAACAATACATTTTCTAGAGGCCATGGTTTGAAAGTCAAAAGTAGCCAGGCTTGATGACAAATATCTATAGTCCCAACACTCAGGAGGCAAAGGCAAGAGGATGTCTATGAGTTTGGGGCCAGCCTGGTCTACACAGCAAATACCAGGCTGGTAAAGTGAGACCCTGTCTCACAAGATGACAAAAGAAAGTAACAAGACAAATTTTAACAATATAGTTTGTTTAGTTCAAGTTCTCATTTCTACACTCAACCAAAAACAAACAAACAAACAAACATTGAGAGCTCTTGTTTTCCAGGCCAAACATCTGGCACTTGGTGAGTACTCAAAACAAAGTCATTACAGTCTGAAGCAGCCTCACTTAAGGGTTCAAATGCACATGTGCCTGTCCATTTCCACCAGACAAGGCTGCACTGGAAACTCCCAGGGAAAATGTCAGGTTCTAAAACCAGTGCTGTCTACAAGACTTTCATATAGTCAGAAACTGAGAGGTCATCTATTACAAGCCACGTTCTTACTTAATAAGTCCTATGCAAAGTAAATACCAATGCCATAGATCCCAGCTTCTATCCCATGCCAGGAGTGGGCACTGTGGATCTTGGAACTCTTTTAAATATATACATAGTCGTTTCCCCTGAAAGCCCAGACCCCAGGAAAGCTCTAAGGTCAAGATCCAATGTGTTTGGTGTTACCTCCCATTCCTTTCCTGCCCTCCCACCCTCCCCACTGGGGCTCAGGCATCCTTCCTTTCAGTTCTTCTAGATGATGAAACAGTGTCTGAACTAAATGTCTGTGCCCCACCCCAGTCATAGGCTGAAATCAGAGCCCCAGATGATGGCATTAGGATGTGATGAGGAGGCTCAAAGCAGCAGAGCAGGGATTGAAACCACTGCCCTTCCCCAAAAGCACCAAGAAGCCCTTGCTTCTAGCTCGAGAAGTCGGCAGACCACAGCTAAGAAGAGATCCTCAGCAGAAGCCACCTACACTGGTACGCTGGTGCCATACATCCACAGGGTGTGTGCCATTTGGTTATAGCAATGGTAAGGAGTCCAGAGGGAGCATGTGTTGATATCCCTCACTGTGTTATGGGAATCCTAGATGAGACACTTGTCCATTTACTGACCACTGTGACAGAGTGAATTCTCCTAACCCCTCAATAGCCCTCTGAATGAATCATCACTTTATTGCCATAGACAAACAATGACAAAAAACAGACCAAGAGAGGGTAAGCAAGTTGCTCAAGGTCAAACAGTATCTAAATGACAAAAACAACATTTTAAGCCTGAGTCTGCCTGATTTCCAGCCCATGTATTTTGATAATCAAAAGAAGGAGATATAAAAGTAGATTCTAGCCGAGGGCCCAGGGGATTTCTATGAGTAAGACCTTGTATCCAACAAACAAACAAACAAACAAACAAAAGCAAAACAACATAAATAACTAAAGGAGACAGGGTATGCAAAATACTCAGCCCTGGGCTTAACACAAAAATGGGGTCACAGTGAGACTTAGTATGGGCCGTGCTAACATATGCCATTGACTGGTGATTCAACCAATATTCATTTCTCAGTTCTCAGTGGAGTCTAGGAATCTAAGGTGAGGCACTGGCAGATTTAATTCCTAGTGAGAGTCCTCTTTCTGGTTCACAGGTGGCTTTCTCCATGTTTTCCCCTCTTCAAAGAGGACAAAAGAGTTCTCTGGAAGCTCTTTTTGTAAGGATGCTACTTCCACTCATAAAGGCTCCATCTTTATAACCTCTCAAAGCCTCTATCTACTACTGCTCTCACATGGGAGATTAGGATTTCAACATATGAAACTGGGGAGCGCAAACATTCATACTAAAGCATTCTGCTCCTGACCCCCAAAATTCAAGTCTTTCTTCAATGTAAAAATACATTCTTTTTGTCTTAACAGTTCCAAATGCCTTAATTTATTCCAGCATCAACTCAAACTCTAAAGGCCAAAGTCTCATCTAAATGGCATCTAAATTAGATGTGGATGAGACCTAAGGTGTGAAATTTTGTAAAGGCAAAATTTCTCTCCAGCTGTGAGTCTGTTATATACTTCCTGAACTCAATAGATGGATAAGCATAGGTTCGACATTTCCATTCCAAAACAGGGAAATACAACAGAAGCAAAGGGTACATCCCCCAAATAAGCCCAAAGCCCAGCAGAGGTAACAGCAGTAGACCCTAGGACTCCAGAATAACTCTGCTTAGCTTCATGGCCCACACTCTGGGACCACTGGATGCTGACCTCTGTCTGTCACAAAGAAGGAGGCCTGTGCTCCTGGACATCCAGGTTTGGGAGCTAAAATAAAATGATGCCTGTTTTGATACCTGCATTTTAAATTAAAATCAGTAGTATTCAAATCACCATTAGGAAAGCAAGTGACCAAAAGGACTCTGTTAAGGAAGGATTCTGAGCTGTAGAAAAGGACAGAGTACCCCACCCCTGTTCTCCCATCTTTAGAAGGAGGTGGCCTAGGCTCTGTAGCGCACATAATACTGGAACTGCACACACACTGAATGAGATAGTGATAGATCCGTGGCTGTCGTGGGATGGGCAGAGAGTCAGGGAAGGAACAAGTCACCACCATCCCAAGCAGGGTTCATTATGGGTCCAGTGTAACTTTACAGTTGCAGTTGTAGTTCTAAACATTCCAGATACCTAGAAGGTGGGAGATGACAAAAATAACTGTGTGAATTTTGTAGGCAAGTGTGAGCAGGGTTGTGAAGCATCTTTAAACACTCAGAAAGTCAATGTCTGAAATATCCTGACTCAGCTCCATGTGCCTAAGGAAATTCTCCTGCCCTGTATCTAACACCCAAGCTGACAGCCATTGTGTCAGCAGCAGTCTTTTCTAGCAGAGGGCCTCCCTACTCTTCCCTAGGCCACTTTTTCCATAACTCAGCTTACTAGTGACTGTTGTCTAAGGGCAATTCTGATGCCCTCTGTACCAGGTGAGCAACTCGGGTGCAGGCTTCTTTGGTCTGTGTGTTTGGAAACACTGCTTGTGCTGTATGCTGTTCCGCATTGAGCAACATTGAACAACAGCATCTTAATCTTCCTTGTCAGCCACCCAAACCTCTGTGGGACTTACCTCCGAAGTTTCATTTATTGACCTTGTCTCTGTGTGAGCTCCCTTCTGTTCACTGAGCTATTTTTTGGAACTCAGAACAGTGTTTTACAATGGAGTTGTGCATTCCAAGTCTCCATGTGTCCTTATAGAGAAAACCTGCTTAGTCCCAAGAGGTAACCAAGCACTGCAGCCAGAGCTGACATTTGATGATGGTCCTAATAGAGGAATCCACCCAGAATTGAATTCTTTTGACCTTTGTCTCTATGCTCTGGGACAACAGTAGATAGTGAGGAAGCCTTGGCTGGTAACAGTAGGACCGAAATTGAACATCATCTGTGCTTAGTGTCATCAGGGAAATAGCTTTTCCATCCTTTGCCTCAGTGTGAGGTGCATCACTGGTGGTTCCCTCTGATATGGGAACTCAGGCATAAGATTCATGCACAAAGAGTAACATCCCAAAGTAGCACTGAGATCCACTCTGTCCTACCAACTATATAGACAATAAACGTCCCCAGAAGAGTCACAGCAAACTTTTCCACTCACCCTTCCCTTCATATAAAATCAGGTGACCACAGTGCCTTAGACAAAACATTTACCCAGGAAGTGAACAAAGAGCTCAGCCTGTGTCTGAGACATAAACACTCAGAGGATCAAACACGGGTTCTGTTATTGTTCTCCTTTGCATTGCTGAGAAATGTTGCTTAAACTTACTGGCATAGAAAAACAATGATGTAACAACAGTATTCACAGTTGGTAAAGGGCCTGGGAAGGGCAACTGGTATCTGTCCTATGACATCTAAAGCTTTAGACTGAAAATTTAACATTGTTGGGAGACCAAGATAGTTACCTAAAGACCTCTTTGCACATACCCGGTGCCTGGGCAGAAGATACTCATGGTAGAGCTTGCTGGGTTATTAGATGCCTCTACATGGCATCCCCATGAGTCTTGGGCTTCCACACAGCATCAGGCAGTAAGGACTCAGCCTCCTTATCTGGCTTCCCTGGGCTGCAAACGTGAGTATTCCTGTGAAGAATGAGACAGCTGGAGTGATCTGGGGACTCAGCCTAGGAAGGACTTTGCATAACTTCCCACCATTGTTTATTGGTTGTGCCCATCCTTAGATTCCCAAGATTCAAAGGGAAAGTATAGCAACTACTTCTCAATAGGAAAAAAAATTTTAAAAAAACTTTCTAATCCTCTTTTAAAAGCACTCTCTGCTCTTAGCAGAGAAGCAGAGTCAGACAAACAGTGGCATCTGCCTTGGGATCAAAAATAAGCTAGATTTTCAGAAAACAATCACAGAATAATCATACTTCTGGAAAATGTCTTGCAAACTTTTCCAATAGCCAAATCCCTGTCCAGCAGCAAGGCTGTAACCTGGACCACCTACCCATTGATTTCATCTATAATTTAGCAATCAGGAAGGTTAGCACTTTTCAAAATATGTGAAGAGCAGTCTTTGCTCTCTAGGAACTGTAAAGTTTAATGAGAAAAAAAAAATAAGCTCCTTCATAAGTCCTTTTCTATTGGTTAGAAGTTCTCGCTACACCCTCTCCTATCAGTTCTCCCTCTCAAAATGACAGGGACCTTATAACCTGTTTGGTCCAGTTTACTCATCTGTAAAATGGACTTAGCCAGCCCTGGAAGAGAAGGTTCTTGGAATTCCTTTTCTGTATTCACAGCAGATTTTGCAAGCCTCAGAGACTGTGTTGTTTAAATGCAAAATGTTATGACTATGGTTTCATTATTAGAAAACCTAAACATCAGGAGGATGCTTCTGTTACCCTGTTGCTAGGTTACTGGCAGACCTCCCTGCCTGCTCTGAGATGTTGAGACTTGCTGCAGCTTCACACCAGCCTTTCCTGGGCTGTGATGAAGGTGTGAGAGAGAGTAGGCCTAGAGTTAAATTGCTGTAGCCATCACTAGGGGGAGGGAGTATTTAACCTGCAGATACCATTGCTGTATTTGTTTGTTCTTGGGATACAACAAGCTCTATCCATTGTAACCAACTGGAGGCCTTAACCCAAAGAGAAAGTTCAGACACCTCTCTGAAGAAGCCACATCTTTTTTTACAAGCACTGTATTGTCCAGAGTGAGGAAGAAGATAATCAAACATGTCAGGCAGGCACACCTGGAACTCCTTCCCGATGCTCAAGGCCATGCTATCACTTTTCCTACATGTTTGCCACATTTCTAAGAGGGGAGAGAAATATGCTGGTAAGATTGTGCCGTGAAAACTAGCTCCTGTTAGCCTTACTACTGTATACACCACTGGTACAGTCTGAAGGATGGTCAGCATCCCAGACATGACATTTAGATACAGTGACAAGGATTCACACACACAGGGCAGGGAGGGGCTCTAGTTCTGCCTTACTGGTGAGGACAGTTTACTAACCATAGTCCTCTGGCAGGGAAAGATGTTACCCTGGTCATAGTCTTCTGCCAGAAAAAAGTAGCTTCACTCTGGAAAGCCTTTGTCTCTGTAACAAAGTTTTACGACAGTATTGTCCTAGCTCTCAAAACACCTAGGGATATTTTTCTCCCTGGCCATTTAAGTGTGAAGAATAATTTTAGCAAATTCCAAAATGATCTCATCAATGAGAAATGATACTCAGTGTTCAACAGAAATCCTCTACCTGTCTGTTTTCTTGTACAGCAGCATGGGGAGAAGCAACAAGGAAACCAACGGAGTTGTTACAAATGAACAGAGGGGAAGGGTATGGAACAGGAAAGGCAGAGCTGGGAGGGGCCGGGGACATCGAGCAGCAGGAGAGGTCTTCCTACACCAGGCAGGGGAATGGAGATCAGAGTTCCTTCAAAAGCCACCAGGTCCACTCATTTGTCACCAAAGACTTTCTGAGAATCTTTCCTGTGCCAGGCTTGTCTGGGGGCCTGGAAACAGCAGGGAACCTAGGACACACAGATGAGCCAGAGAAACCAACCACATGCAAAAAAGAAAACACAATAGGACCACCATGGGAGCCACCAAAGAAACACGGGCCACTGTATGCTTAAGGACATGTAATTGAGACAGAGAGGTCACAGAAGACCTCAAGAGGAGGTGACATTTGCTCTACAGAAACACCTGGAGCCTGTGAGGGGGAGTAGGAGGTGGCAACACCTTTGGTGTATGCTCAGCTAAGGAGAGAAAGTGGGTCTCCACTGTTGCCAGCACTGCCTTGGGAATGAGAAACGGAGCTAGTTAATCAGTGGACTCTCTTAGCCTTTCCACTTCTCAAGGGGATTCTGTTAGCAAGACTATTGCATCTTAGGACCTCTTCTGTCTGGAATGAAGTCAAAGAAAACTTCCAGGTTGACTTTCTTTCTCATTGAAACACTGTTCTCCTTCCAGCCTTGAGGCTCATCGCTCTTACTCATGATCCTCTTTGACCCTCCTTGTATTATTAAATTCCTCAAAGAACCCTGCAACCAATATGACTTTGCAGCAAGCTGTCTTATAGGAAAGGATGCCTGGGTGTACATAGGGTAACGCTATATTATTCCAACTTCTCTTTACAAAATTAAAGGCTTCTGGCACTGGGAGTAAACCAAATATTTCTCTTGATGTTGAAAGAACTTCTCTAGAGGACTCATCTCACAAGATAAATTTGAGCGGTGCCACATCGATTTGTTGTAAAGTAAGCTGGAATTAACCAGCTCTGTAGGAAAGGCCTCCTTGTAACTCTCCATCCCGAATTGCTTTCTGGGATGTGGCTCAGCTGCATCCTCTGCTGCTGGAAGCCTACACAGAGAAGGGCAGCAAAATCCACAAGAGCCGGCCCTGCTCACTCTATCCAAGTCACATCTGCCATTCTGCAATAAACATTCTATATGCAAATCGCCTCGAGTGACTCT
>PVIH01001864.1:29756-61163 GCA_004025045.1 Sigmodon hispidus
GGGGGGGGGGGGGGGGGGGGGGGGGGGAGCTTTCATATTCATATAAATGAGAGAGCTATTAGTGGCTACCACCAATGTGAACTCACACTTACACTGTTTTATTTAAACTGAATTGTTTCAATGAAGAAAGTTGTGTGGATTAGAGCCTTTAATGATAACAGAAATTAAGCACCATTCTTCTGGAAATGAAGTCTTGGGTGGACATGTTCCCTGCCCTGAGTTTCTTTGCCTGGTCATGAAGCTCTGTCCTAAGGGCCTAAGCTTTATGATCCAATCAAGGAGATCAAGTAAAGCCACTGTCCTCCTCTGCGTTTTCTTTCTTAAACTGTGAGTTGAAGGTGACTGTTTTTGTTGGAGAGGCTCTCAGGGATGGTAAATGCTTGGTTAGGCTCCCATAGGCTTCATTTTCCTCCTAATCTCATTGCTCTCAAGAAGAGCCTGGCAGGGACCTTCAAAGCCCTTGTTTCTTTTGTTCAGATTCCCTGGAGCTTTGCAAAATAGTAACAGGACCCAGGGCTCCATGCTTCATCAGAGGCTCCCCCTCCCCTCAGTACTTCCCTCCCTCACCCTTGCTTTGGAACTGATACAATGCTAGTGTGGGGTGGTCTTCAATTTGTTTTTTATCACGGAGTTGAAAACTGGAAAATAACGAAACTGAACTGACTCCGAAGTGTACTTGGTTCTGCAGCTTCCCTGAGACTGTCAGCTAAGAGGAATGTGTAGATGAGTCCAAGACTGTGAATGCCTGTGATCACGATGTCGTGGGCCTGTAACAGTGTGACTCCTTTTGGAGACTACTTGTTACACAAATTTTATGCCCCAAATAACAAACTTGAGACTATTGCTTCCCAAAGAAGTCCAAGGAAACCCAACAAGACTTCATCATCTTACTGCTGAAATACTCAATAAGATGCTCAAGTCCCTATAGGCCGCCAATTCAATGCTAGGGCAGGATCCAAAGAGATTCCTGTGTGCTTTTGAGTTTCTTTATAATATTTTGACTTGTGATTTTTATCACTTATGTAAAAATAAGTTGGTTAGCTAGTGAGAAAATAGACTATGTTAGGAGGTGAAAGGTTCCAGATGTCACATTCAAGGGGAACACTCAGGCAGATGAGAAATTTATTAGAAGTTATTAACAACATAGACAAACAGACTGTGTGTTGGGGTCTCTGACCAGAGTTCAGGCTCATGTGTGTGGTGATATATTGTATATTTAATAATATATATATGTAGTCTGGAATATCAGAGAAAAAAGCCATCTCTAGGTAGTATAGTAGAAGTGACTTTTTACAGGGTTCAGAGAATGGGGAATGTTCAAAGTCACATGGTTAACGAGTGTCTATAGCAGTCCATGTTTACAAAGAAGTTGTCTCTGATAGAGAGTTGTGTTGTTTGAGGAAGGAAAGTGTTGGGGGGGGGGGAATTTAAAGTGCATTCATCACGTGGGATGTGTTACCAAAGTTCTTGACAGCTTGAAGTCTGTTAGCCTGGGACTTGTTGCCAAATCAGCTGTCCTGGCTACAGATGGCAAGGTCTGAGCAACCCCTGGAATATAACATTTCCAGCTTTTTATTTTATAAAAAGAAAGGGGGTGTTATAGGAAAGGCGTTATGGGGGTGTTTCAGGCATCCCCATAAATATGATGTTATAGGCATCATATTTAATTTCTAACAGCTTCCTGCTGTCAGTTGGGGAAACATGGAGTTAGAAGGTCACCCCATCCCAGTCTGGGTCAGAGATTGGTAATGCTATTCAAGCATCAGGAGAGTATTATTCACATGAGTATGTGTGACATGAAATGATCAGAATAAATCAAATTAGCAGACTGTGAATACAAGCATCAAAACTGGTTATCAAGGAAATAAGCTGGTATGTAAGAAAGCCTGTGAAGAGCTCTGGGGACAATTTGAGTTGCAGGTGTGGAGAACAAGTGAGTGAAGAGAAGAGCTGGTAACACAATGAGCACCGTCATAAGAGGGAAGAGCCATAAGATCCAAGAGCAGAAGGCATCAAAGGAAGAAAGAGGGAGGGAGGGAAAGAAAGAAAGAGAAGGGAGGGGAGGGGAGGGGGAGGGAGGGAGGGAAGAAAGAAAGAGAGAAAGGGCTAAGGAAGCCCAAGTTCTAATTTTTGACTTTAGACCTGTAGCATTCTGACTCTTCATGCTTACTGTTGAAGTTCTGATGACACGGGTGTGACTCTTTGTAACTGTATGGACACACAGGCTTTGCTTTTCCTAGGAACTTTACAGTTTCCCATTGGCTAAGCATGACAAATATGGGTCCATGTGTCACATTGCTAAGATGTTTTTTTCCTAGGATCTGCGTAGGAGGGATCACGATCTTCGAGAGAGAAATGGTTGCTAAAGTCATCAAGAAAGAAATTTCTAGATCCTGTTACTCTATGAACCACTGTAACCGGGAGCGATTTTTGTCCTGTTTCTACATCTGACAGTGATGTGGCAGAAGTATTATATCTAATAAAATAATCAAAAATATAATATGTCTCAAAGAAGAAAGGCTTTGGATAAGGAGACAAAGACTCCAGATCAGATGAGAAGAGTTTATTTAAACCTTCACAATCCCCAGCTTTAGTAAATAGAAGTAAAACAGCTGTGATCTAACTGGTTGGAACAAGCTAACATTCTTTCCTTTTTTTTTAATAGGAAAAAAATATTTGTTTGAGACTCTAAAAGTTTAGATTTAAAATGTGGACATCCTTCCACGGAGTTTCTTCTGGAAGACATAAATTAAGGTTTTTCCAATTTTAAATTAGATTTCTCTAAAAATTCTAATTATACTAAATAATAAAGAAATCATTTTACCAAGATAGTGAAAACACTTGAATCATCTTAAGTGATCTTTTTCAAGTAAGATAGAATGATCTGAGTAAACAAAGTTACACCAGAGGGATCCAATGTATTCATCACTTGTACTTACATCAGAATCGAGATGAACATCATTTTTATTATTGAGGAATAATGCAGCAAATTTTTTAAATATAACAAGATTCAAGAAATGCAAGAGCATGATTCTTTCCCTTAAGGCTGGAGTGGGTCTTATTCCAATTAGTGAAATAATTTGGTTGTCTTTCCTTTCCAGGCACTTATACTGGTAAACTTTCATTTCATTGGGGCAGTTGTTCATTTAATAACCAATCACAATGACTGAAGATCATAGACATGATGAAATTTTGCAGAGTAGGTCAGACTTATAGAGATTTATGTTTCTGCCCAGCAAAGTAAGTTTGTGGTCATTATGCAATTTAACAAGATTGGCTCAAGTGAGAATAATTCTTTTCCTGCTGTGAAGGTAAAGTCTATGCAGTAAGTAAAGGCTTTATAGTGAAATGTGCATAAATATAAATTTTCAATATCTCTGTAAAAGGATAAACCAGAATCTTTGGTTTCTAAGCCAGTTTCTGTAAACATTTCTATGATTGGATCCATACTTAAGAAAATTGTTTTGTTATAAACAGAATTGGCATTAATTTCATCTCAGTGCAATGGAATTCTAACCTCAGGAATTATTATATGTCTATTGATATATATGGTATACAATGTATCTAACCATTCCTTATAAATTTTCATATTTTTTTATCCCAAAGCATTTCCTTATCTCTAGCCTCCTATACCAGAAGTATACTTCTTATTGTGTATAACTCTTCTCTTAAGAAATTACATTGCATCACAAAAAACTAGTTATTAACTGAAATACATTGTAAAATTTGTGTTGACAATGCAGTAAAACACATAAGATTGTCTTTACATTCTAAGGTGTCCTATATACATTTGAGCAAAAATCCCTTTTTCTTGAAATGTTTGTATCCATCTGCACACTCACGCATTCACATCCATGTGCATGTTCACATCTGACAATCAGGGATACAGCATTCTGTGACCTTAACAGTGGCAACATCTTACTTAGGTTTCCCTTTCCCCTTGGGACACAGGGTGACACAGAAAGACAGTTTACAAACAAGTAACACTTATGAACACAGATTACACACAGCTGCTGCAAATTAAAAAAATGACAACACATTAAATAACAAGATTACACCTCACCATTGGCAGGGCCAAGGGCTGAGTGAGGGCAAATAGCTGAGCAGACAATGTTTAGGGCGATTTCTGCTACAGAGAGGGACTGTGGCTGGGAGGCAATTTAGGCAGCTTTTAAACCCCCTTGTACATGTAGGTACACACACACACACACACACACACACACACACACACACAAACACACACACACAGGAGATTTTATAGCTTGTGGCTAAGAACTACAGGGGAGGGGTGCAGGAAGGATCACATTTTTGTGTCCCAAATGTAGTTCCTGAGGATGGAAAGAGGTGAGAGGCTTGGCTAGGGAGATTTGGGAGGCTACAGAAGTATTTTTGGACTCTCCTGATAATTCCATGGAACATCAGGTGAGTCGTCTGAGAAGGAACAGTAGCAAGCCCTGCTCACTGGCAGGGGGTTGCGGATTGGGGTGCATACTCAAATCCTGTTCTGGAGATATATTTGTTGTTGAGGACTGAGCTTCCTGAATGACAAAAGTCAGGACCAATAAATTGCCTTGGTTGGTTGCGGAGGGGGGAAGGGGGGGGAAGGGGGTGAGTTTTACCTTTTATTTTTTTTAAATGTAGCTCAGGGATGAGTCAGTCTGGGCTTTGTGTCTGGCATGTGGTGAAACCTGGTTTCACTTTAGCCACAGTCAACAGAGAAGAAAGAGAGAGCAGGTCTGTCCTTCTAGAGGGGTTGAGAAGTTTGTACATGGCAAGAAGGTGGGGTTTTCTCTGAGAGAGACAATGACTGGCTTGTGCACATGGCCCTGAGACAAGTCCAGGTGAGGCACCTCATGGAGGGAAAAGGCCGCATGGTGCCCAGACAGGGAGGAAGGAGTATGAAGTACATGTGTTTCAGAGCAGGGAAAAACTCCAAGAGATAGTCTGGGTGACACCATTTAGGAGAAACTAGACTGCTATGTGATCAAAGCAAAGAAGTCTGGTGGGAGCAGGGGGGTGAGGGGGCAGCAGGGAGAGTTTCCATGTCTGGCCAGCCAGGAAAAGAAACTTGGAGGAGTAAATTTTTAGTAGTAAGATTTGACAAGTAGCATACGACAGAAAGACAGGAAAGCAGTTTTAGGTAGAAAAATGCTTGGAGACCAGAAGTCTTTAGTCATTTGCCATTTCATGGCAATTCTGAAAGAATCCTGAGGTCAAAGGTACACACTATGAGGTGTGGGGTGAGTTACTTGATTGGTGGAGAAGGAATAAGAAAGAAAAGTATCCTCAAGACTAACTCCCCCCATTGGTGTGACAAATGTCATATCACAAATGGTAAACTGAGTGAGAATAAGTGTCCTTAGATTCAGCTGGTTGAGGGTACTGGGGTGTAACCCAAGCCTGGTAGAGGACTCTGACCCAGTACCCAGGTTGTCAGAAGAAGTTAAAGAGGACAGAGCTCTCAAGTAACCCAAAAACTGCCCGGGGGAAAGTGGAGACCTGTGCCAGGCATGAGAAAGGGATGGCACAATAGTCCCCAAGGGCAATCATCTTAGTGGAACCCTCATCTGAGTCACAGCACTATTATGAACTATTTTGGGCTTGGGGACTGTTTCAGCACTGAGACAAACTTCCTTTGGGGTAAGAGATTTAATAGAAGAGTTATTCACACCATGGCAGACAGACAGACAATCATCTGTCAGGGGCTCTGAAGAGAGTTCAAATTCATGTAACAAAGCATCAGGTTTCAGAGGAGCAGAAGAGGATGCATGTCACCATGGCGACCCATAGTATGTGCTTGTCATCAGGCTACCTTGAAGCCCCAGGAATGGGATGAGGGGAGAAAAGGAGTCTGTGGTTCAAGAAAGAACTCTGTGGCCTTGAAGGTGGGGCACAGTCCATTTAGCTAATAGGCATCCATCATACAGAGGCAGAAGGTACAAAATCAAGAGCACAAAGTCCTCCTGTCAAGCCATTTTTGAAGGTACTTAAGTCCACTCACTGTAAAGCCCCAGTCACATCTTAAAGGCTCCTCCTCCCAACACTGTTCCCTAGGAGATTAATTTTTGTTATGATTTTGGAAGGCAAAGGGAAATGCCCTAGAAAGTGGTTAACATTTGGGGGTGTTTTTTCTTATTTTTTGGTTTTTTGGGGGGTTTTTGTTTTTGTTTTTTTGGGAAGCCCACAGCACTTGGGAAAGCTGAAGGTTTTCATGAGAAAATAACTCAGCAATCCCACTCTGTTTTGGCTTTTTTAAAAGAAGGTAATAATACTGGAGGGATGGACCCACCCACCTTAATTGGCCATAGTGATCAGACTAATCCTTTTACTGAAAAACAGGAGCAAACAGCAAACCTCCAGAGACATCTAAGGGGAATCAGCATCATGAAAGAGAACCACTGTGGAAAACAGAATAACAGATTATCAAGAATGCGTGGATGGATTGTTTTTAGTTTTTAAATTAGCATACAAAGTAGCAGATCTCATTATGGCATTTTCAAACAAAGTATGCTTTAGAATAGTTTCCCTCCCTCATCTCCTGTGTCCCCTGCTCCCTCCGCTGTCCCCTTGTGACACATCACACACACAATTTCAAATGGAATTTTTAGAAAAGGCAGGACCACTGTCACCCAGTACCACAATCACACAGAGAAGCCTGACACCTCCCAGGCTAGCCCCAAACTCACAGGTATCAGCCTCCCATGTTGCTAGAATTGCAGACATGCACCATTACAACCAGCCTCCAATGAATTTGTAGTATAATTTTTATTCTTGGAAATTTCATAATTTATGCAATGTATATTGGTCATATCCATCTGTCCCTCCCTCCCTCCAGCCAATCTCCCTCTCTACTTCATGTCGTTTACTTTTGTTATCAATAACTCCCAAATCCACTTACTGCTGACCTTCTGCCCAAAGAACTATAACCATCATAAGTCATGAGCAATCTACTAGCAGCTACATCCTCAAAATGAGGCATCCATTGGCTGCCAGTGGCTTCTTCAAAGGCAATGTGGGGGAGTGCTCTCCCCATTCTTGCTGGAATTTTGAGTGGTTTGATCTTGTGCAGGTCTTATGCAGGTAACAACAGCTACTGAGAGCTGACTGTACAATAGACATTATAGCTAGAAATTGGCATTCCATAGCTCTTCTCCCATCCACTGGTGTAACTGTCTCCATCCCTACTGTCTCGGGTGGGGAAAGGTTGATACAGATGACCGTCCACCTCTGACCATGTAGAATTACTTATACTCAGCACTTGAAGTACTCATGAGTCTCTGTGCTAACCCACGGCAAAGAAGCCTTCTTTTACCAAAGTTGAAACCGGCAAATATGCACAGCTATAAACATAAATATTTAGAATGTAGTTTGACAGCATGACTGTATAACAACAACAACAATCCCCCTCAGGATCTATGATCTCCTACCCATAAGTTTTGAGCAGGTTTACAGTACCAGGCATAAAATCCTTCCTGTGGCTCAGACCTCATATTGTCAGCAATGTTAACCTCAATAACCGCTATGCCAATATTCTGCCAGTGGGCACAACTTGCCAGCATGTCATATTGAAGCACACAGGATTCAGAGCAGACCACCAGTATCATTTATTCCTCAGCTCCCTGCTTAATGTCTTCTAATACAACGGAAGTTGGCAGCAAAGTGTTTCCTGGTCAGCTTGAGGTTGATTTCTCTCTATCTCTATATCCTACACCCTAAGTGATGTCCTCAGCAATATGGTATCTAGTTACTGTGGGCAACTGAGAGAAATGGCAATAGCCTACATTATTTTGGATGCCTCAGGATTGTCCATTCATACAGGACACTACTGTTCAAACTCCTTTCTGTAAGTGTGTGAGTGCCTACGCCTGTACTGGCTGGTTTTGTGTATCACCTTGACACAAGTTGGTGTCATCAGAAGAAGGAGCCTCACTTGAGGAAATGAATTGATGAGATCCTGCTGTGAGGCATTTCCTCAATTAGTGATCAATGGGGAACCATAGTGGGTGGTATCATCCCCAGGCTGCTAGTACTAAGATCTATACGAACTTGGGCTGAGCAAGCCCAAGGAACAAGCTCTTCATAGCTGCCTGCATCAGCTCCTGACTCCAGAATCCTGCCCTGTTTGAGTTCCTGTCCTGATTTCCTTCAGTGATGAACAGCAATGCTGAAGTGTAAGCCAAAGAAGCCCTTTCCTCCTCAGCTTGTCTTTTGGTCAAGGTGTTTTGTCGCAGCAATAGAAACCAAAACTAAGATAGTGTGACTCTCTTTCTCTCTCCTGTGTGTGTGTCAGCCTGACATTTTCTTTAATTAGCTAACAAACTGGTGGGTTTCTACAAGGCTTGTTTGAGAATCAAGAGTTTTGACTAATCTATCCTGTACCCTTGCCCAACCTTATCCCCACTTGAACTTTAACCCCAAGTATATCACCCCCACCTTTCACATCATCTGTGTTCAACCATCCCCTCTAATTGAATATTTTTGTTGGGTTGAAAGATTGTGGGTTTTCATATGACTTTACATGCACCTTCATTTTGGTTAAGTCTTTGTGAGGGCTTGATCTTCCTGTTCCCCAGGCTCCTGACACTTGAACCCTTCATCCTGCCATGGTCCTCCTGTCTATTTTCACTTTGCATTATACTAATCTCCACCCTGAGGCGCCTGGTCCTAGTTTCCTGGCTTGTATATATACTCCAGCTTAAACATATAAAACAAATAAATACAAAGCAATGATCTACATATGATAAAGAACATGTGGCATTTGTCTGAGCCTGGGTGACCTTACTCAGTATAATTATTTCCAATTCTATCCATTTGCCTAGAAATTTCATTGTTTCCTTTTTTACAGCTGAGTAATATTTCATTGTGTACATGTACATTTCCCTCATCTGTTCATCAGTAAATGGAAATCTTTGTTGATTCTTCTTCTTAAATTTCATAAAGTGAGCTGCAATAAACAAAAATGTGAAGGTGTCTCTCTGGGAGAATATAAAGTCCTTTGAGTATCTGCTCGGAAATGATATAGCTGAATCATATAGCATTTCTATTTCCAGCTTTTTGAGAATACTCCAGAATGGTTTCTATGGTGGTCACACTAGTTAACACTCCACAAACAATATATAAGGGTTCCTTCCCTCACATCCGTACCAGCCTTTGCTTTCACCTTTATCTCAGTCATGGTCATTCCAACTGAGAGGAGATAAAATCCTCAACCACTTTTAATCTGCATTCCAGCAATAGCTAAGAATGTTTAACATATTTTAAAGTGTGTAGGAGCTATTTGTACTTCTCATTTTAAGAACATTTGTTCATTTCCATAGCCTATATTTTATTTGGGATTATTTGTTTTATTAATTTTTACTTTTTTAGGTTCTCAGCAAAGGAAACTAACAATCAAGAGAAGAAGTAACCCAAAAAATAGGAAATCTTGGCTAGCTGTGCATCTGACTAGTGTCTAGAATATACAAAGAACATCCAAAACTAAACATCAGGTGGATCTTAAGGGCAGCTACACCCACTGAAACATAGTACAGAGAACAAATGCAGTTATAAGTGTTTAAATATAATTTTAAAAATAAAATCAACACATGACAGAGTCAAATAAAATCAAGAGAATGAAAATAAAGAAGAAAAAGAAAGATAGAAGAATCTGAAAGATGAGGGGGAAAGAACCAGGCCCAGTTACACAGGCCTGTAATCCCAGATACTCAGGGAGCAGAGGCAGGAGAATTATAAATTCACAATTAGAATGAGCAACTTAGACAGGGGTCTTGTCTCAAAAAAGAATTGTTTTAATTTAAACAAAGGGCCAGGGATGTAGCTCAATAGAGAGCTTGTCCAACTTGAGTGACATCCTGGGTTTGGCCCCCAGTACTATGGCGAGAGCAAGAGAAAAGCATGATTTGAGAAATCAGACTTAATTCCAACAATTCTAATACTAATTTAATGCACAGAGAGAGGTGAGTAGAAATTAGAAGAAAATAATTAAATCAGCCATAGAAGAAAGTCTCCTGGATCAGAGGCAAGCACAAGATTCATTGCTGAATGACTGACTGATCATAGTAACCAAACCTAAATATATTTCCTCTCCTGAAATCTAAAACATCAAAGATAGAGAGTGAATGTAAAACTTCTACAAGAAGAAAAAAAAATCTACAAATGAGTTTGTATCAAGCTTTTAATCAATCACACTGGATTTTCCAAGAAAGCAGAGCAAAGAGCAAAGCTGGCAAAATTCTGATTATTTTCTACCTAAATTCAATATCTAGCCAAACTATCAATCTAGTGTAAGAACATTATAATAACTTTGAATTAAAGAACTCAAAAATTATAGGTCCCAATTGCCCTTTCTACAAAATGTGTCTGTTTCTGTGTATCAGAAAAAAATTAAATAAAATAGAAGAAAAAAAAACCCTACATAGTTCAAACCAGAAATGCAATGATTATAACCTGAAATCTCAAGATGCCAGCCATACAGTAACTAGTCAAATTTCTAGTCAAAACTAGAAATTCAGAATCAAATGGGAACTTTAAAATATCTTCAATCAAGACATCATACTTACTTCAATGACAGTGTAATGAAAAAATCTGGGAAGCTTCTCAAATTCCTAAGGATGTCCCAACATGATTAGAATGTCAGTCTCCATGCTGCCTAAGCCCAATCACAGATGATAAGAACTTGGGCAATCATTTGTATCTTCTAAGTTTAATCTTCTTATTTGAAAATCAAATGGGAAAAAAGATGTGGTGATACACACCTATATCTCCAGATCTTGTGGAATTGAGACAGAAGCATTATGAGTCCTAGAGTACATACTGAGACCCTGTCTCAAAAAGAAAACTGAATATAAAATAATTCCTGGGCTGGTAAAAGTATTTTCTATGAAGCCTGAACCTAACTTCCATCTTCAGAACCAAAGCATACAGAGTGAAAGCAGGGAACAGACTCCTACCAGTTGTTCCCTGTCTCCCACATGTGTGTTATGGCATGCATGCATGTGCACACACACACACACACACACACACACACACACACACACTAAATTAAAATAATTCCTACTTCATGTCATATTGAATAGTAGATGAAATAATGCATACAAAATACCTAGAATATAGCACTCAGTATTTTCCCCAAAGGCTTATTTTTATTATACTTTATGTACCAAGAAAAAAAAAAAAAAGAAAGTCAATTAGAGATTTAGAAAAAGATAAAACTAAGCTGTCAAGAAATGTCATATGTCAAATCAAATAAAAATACAGTGTGATTTTGAGTGACTGAAGGAATGTGAAGCTGAAATCAGAATTCATTTGATCTGAAGATCGGGTTTTGCCTTGGAGTGCCATAGGTTTGGAGAGTTAAGATTATTTTCATTCTCCATGAGTCTAATCAAACTACTTGGTTCTCTACTGAATAATATTTACATAATCATAATTTCCAACTGCCATTTAATGGTATTCGGTTTTAAGAAACTAACCTCTCCTCAAAGCACAGAAGACTTAATTATAGCCTCAGATCAGAGTATAAATGTTATAAGCCTGGATCATGGAAAATAAATGATGAAAAGCTGAGAGAGACCAGAGAAAAGTGTAGAGAAAGTGTGTGGTCTTCATGTTCGCTCCAGACATAATGACTATTCACATAGTCACATCTGTTGCTATGGCTTTAACGGTAACCCAAAGAAGACATTTTAGGCAATGTAACTTGAAAAATGGTGCATAAGGAGATGAGTGATGTTAATTAATGTGCTAGATTCTGTGACTTCCAAAGCCAATTTACCTCTCGGGATTAGAGCCTGGCAGCGTAGAGCAGATGTCCTACATGCAGGCGAGAGGATAATGTCACTGTTATTTTATGCCTGGATGCTATCTGAAATTTTTCTTACATGCTTGAATTTTTTATATTACTTATACTTTAATGAATCAAAAACCTCTCATTTTCCTAGTCAATACATATTTATGGAGCACTATTCCGTTCCACACCGTGTCCAAGTTCTGGGAATTAATAAATATAATCCTTGCAGCCAAGTAAAATCTAGAATTCTTATTGGTGAGACTGACAGTAACAAGGAAATTATTTGATCAATAAGCTGATGTCAAGTAACTAGTTCTGTGAAGACATGTCGTAGGAGGGAATGTACAGTCTATATAGGGAAATCAAGAGAGGCTTTAGGAGATGGCAACTTTCGTCCAGAAGCCTGAACAAAAAGGACAACCATCCCAGGGTGTGGGAAAGTGTTGCCTGAACCTAGAATTGTGGCTCAAGGGTGGAAGGCAGCACAGTTGGTGAAAATAAAACAGAGGAAAATAATGAGCTAAGTTCAGAAAGTGTATGGAGGCCAGACTTGAAGGGCTCTTTTGGGTCACAATTAGTAATTTGATTTTTACCTAATTAAAATGCAAAGTTATTAAAGAAGTTTTAAGTAAAGGAATGATATCTGAATTGACTCTACTTAATAAATTTGTCATTTGAATCAGGCAATATGATTACACAGGCAATGATTTTAATCACCTTCTAACTAGGAACAGAATAAGCTGTCATCCGGGTGGCGGGGAGTGGAGGATGGGAGGCAGATGATGTGATAGTTTCTAAACAGAGTGATAATGGAGATGGTAAAGCATCCATTAGATTCAGATATTTAAAGAAGAATGAAAAGATTATGGGTAGATGTATACACAGATGATGGATGAATGGATGAATGGATGGATGGATAGATGGATGATGGAATGGAGAAAAGCAAAGGTTCTATTGTAGCTGCCAGATTTTTGTCAGGAGAAAATACCAAACTATAGTCAGACTTTCTTTTGAACCACCAGCTCCCAAATAATAACATGGAGTATTCTTATTAAGTATAAAATTTTGGTCTTAGCTTAGGTTTATTCCCAACTAGCTCTTATAAATTAAATTAACCTGTTTATATTATTATTCTACATTCTGCCACATGGTTGATTACTTCTTAGCACTGTGTATCCCACTTCCTCCGTGCATGACTGGCACCTTCACCACCTCTCAGATTCTTCCCCAGAGTTCCTCTCTCGCCACAGAAGTCCTGCCTATCCTGCCTAGCTATTGGCCATTCAGTTCTTCATTAAACTAATCCAAAGGCAGAGACACGTCTTCACAAAAAAAGATTATACCACAACTCAAAACTATGTGAATGGTGGTGCCCTTTGTTTAAGTGGGGATTTAAGGAGCAGCAGTTGAGCAGAAGTAGGAACTTAATTCTGTCTCTGTGTTTTAGCCCTGTAAAATCTGAAGGGTCTATTAGACATTCAGGTAGAAGCAATATATGTAAGACTGCTGCAAGAGAGATACTTGGAACATGTAGAACATGTATCTCTCTTGAAGCAACATGGAAGTCACAGAGATGGACTGCATTTTAAAGACATGAGATTCCGTATGATCTACCATGAAGAAAGTGCAAACTGAAGTCAGAAGATGTTGTAGCCTTGTAGCCCCATCCACACTTCCTGTTTGCCTTTGGCCAGCCAGTCTTTTATTAAACCCATAGGCTGGACAAATATTTATATTATCAGCATAATCCCACTATAAGAAGTAGCCAGTGAGACTCCCCACTTGGTAATCAAAAGGAAAGTCACAAAGGCTATGAAGGAGAGACTGATGTGGTAGAATATCAACCAGCCAATGTGTGGTGTCACTGAAAAGTAAGAGGAATGAGCTTCAGAAGAGCAGAGTGGTCAACTATGTTGGCTGCTGCTGAAAGCAACTGCATAAAGGAGAGCTGGCATTGCCTAAGGTAGACCAGTTCCCCAGAATAGCAGAGACAAGCCTCCCCTGGCCCCAGCATTACTGGAGAAAGAACAGGAGATGAACAAGCTGAACTTGAAAGTTCAATTTTTTTAAGAGACATTCTGTCAAGAAACAACAACAACAACAAAATGTTGGTAACTGAGCAAGATATGAAGTCAAAGCAGGGGGAGTTGCTTTTACTTGCTTTGTTTAAAGTGACAACATCAAAGTCTGTTTGTATGCTAATTAGAATGATTAATTAAACAGATAGCTTGATATGGAGAAGATGGCATACTTGGAGTAATGAAGTTGTTGAGAAGACTGGAGATGGAAATGTCATACAAGCTCAAGTCTTGCAACTACATGGGATGGCTCAGGAGCCATTATTCACACCAACAGATGGAAGGCAAAGTGCTCTGGGTTCATGCACGTTGACAGGTGGTAGAAATGAAGCACTTCTCATGTGACTGCATCATGTTCTTCATAAAGCCAACCTTGGTGTAGAGTTAACTAGAAGATGATCCAGTTAACTTATTGTCTAGAAGAGTAAAGTACTGTTGAGGATTTAAGAAGGGAGGAGAGGTGTGAAGTGAGCCTACAAAAGTGCAAAGTAAATATCTAGGAAGCTGTCTTGAACAATAGGTTGAGATTCTAGAAGATAACATAGAGGCAAGAGGACTTGAGACAGTTTGTAGGTTTAATTCAGTCAGCTACAGACATGGAGTCAGCTAATAATGGACCATCAAGACAGGAAAGGTGCCAGGCAGGAATGAAGGGGGAGAGGACATGGGAGACAGTGTACAATGAAAAAAGTTATAGGGTTGTGTCCTAATAAAATTGTGTTTCCAAAATTGCTGTACCAGGAAACCCAGCACCATTATTCTGCATCTTTCCAGTATGACCTTGAGGGGTAAATTTTCCCCTCACTTTAGATCTAGGTTCACTATGTGTGTTATTTTGACTTACAGAATATAACATAAATTGTATAGTTGAACTTCTGGAGTAAAACATTAAAAGATCTGCAGCCACCACCTTTGCTTAAAAAAAGAATGCTTGCTCTTGAGATACAGTTGCAAGCAAGGATGCCTACAGGAGACATATAGAGGCCACCCTGATAAGTAAGCATGGGAAAGAGGGAGGGAGAGACAGAGATCTCACAGTCACCACCAAGGCTCCAGTAAATGAAACCAGCTCCTCTAAGTCACCTCTGACTACAGCCCAGTCAGAGATTGGGTAGGCATGAAGAACAATCCAGCAATCCCTTCCCAATTCTGACTCACAGAACTGTGGGCAAATTGGTGCTTTATTATACAATGTCACATAACTAGTCAGAAAATACTCCTCGGCTTTGTCTTTGGCCACTGGAAGGAGATAAGAAACTCAGGTATGCTGACATGGCAGACTGTGGGAGGGCCAATGCACATGAGAGATTAGAAGTTCCCATGAGCCTGAGGACCTTCTGAAGTAGAAGTTTTTTCAATAAGGAATTACTAAGACTAGAGATTACACAAATATAGAAAAACTGAAATAAATGTTTTCAGATAATGCTGTCAAAGCTGGTGCAAAGATGGTGAATAGGGTCTCAGGACTGGGTGGCTGTGGTGCTAAGAGGAACCAGCAAAGTCAGAGGGCAACCACACAGATGATGCTGCCAAAGATACTGATCAGGAGACAACTTCCCAGTTAAGGGTGCATTCCTGGGACCAGACTGCCTTTCTGACCCTGTTGGAACCACTGGGTATGTTATTAGACAAAGCACATTATGTCTTTACAGCTCACACTACTCAGCTATAAAATGAGGGTGACATTAACACCTACTACGGAGCACTGTTGGAATTAGATAATGTTTTGAAAGTGCTTACAAGGTTTCAGGAAAAAAGTTCTCCAATAACTGGTAACTCTTATTGTCCCTGGCACGAGAGATAAAGGCGGGTAGGAGAACAGGTGCTGAAAGAACCAAGGATGAAGGTCAGTGAAGGACAGCAAGGTGGGTAGCAGGTGGCAGCAGCTCATGATGTGCTTCAAAGGGCTGTGGGCTTTGAAGTTGAAAGCAAGTGCAATGATTAATTAAAGGCTGAAAGGAGGAGTATGGAAGACACTCCCCCTTTAAGGCACAAAATCAAAAGTGTCTAGAGAGGGCCGCAGAGAGAACAGTGTCCTTGGGGACAGCCAGGTTCCATCAGAGGAGAAAGATAGCAAAACAACTCCAGGGTGATAAGAGTTTATGTCTGTTGATGGCAAACTATGAACTCCAAAGGGTTTAGACAGATGAAGAGGAACAGAAGGGTCCATTTCAAAACCATGTGATGATAAGGGCTTGGAAATGACAGGTTCTCTGATGAATATTAAGGGGTAAAGATGAAATATTCATGGCCTACATGCAGTTTGTCCAGGAAGTCTCTCATGGGGAATTGTGGAGAGATCTGAGACCAGCTATGTAGGCTTAGGATTTGTGACAGTGTATATGGGAGTGTATAGGGACCTCATCAAAACTGCCTTCCCTATGTAAGCCTTTAAAGGGACCTGGGAAGGAGGGAGGGATAGAGTATGTATTGTATATGGAGATATGCAGATGTGCAGATGTACAGATGTGAGGCCAGGGCATGAGGTCATGTGTCTTCTTCTATCATTAACCACCTTATTAAATTGAGCCCAGGTCTCATCTGAACCATGTCCCCAGCTCCATGGGAATTCTTAGCACGGCCAAGAAGAGGCAACCATCACACTCCTGTATCACCATTAACCTTAAAGGAAACACTGGATCCCTGGATACAGAGAGCAGTGGAGCAGTGACCATAGAAAGGGCAGGGAGGTGAAAGAACAGATGAGATACAGAAATACTGAAAGTTAGGTTTACTGAGGAAGCAATAAACCCCAACTTAGAACAACCAACCAGTCAATAGACAAAGAAGGGGAATCCCCACCCTGCTGAAGCTGCAAGCAAGGAAGAGGAAAGGCCCAGAAACACAGCAGAAACAAAACCTGAGAGAAGGGATCTGTGCTGTGCTGGAGTGACACTGAAGAAAACCCTGTCTAGAGAGGGGCCCTGGCCCTGACTTGCAAGCTGGTATGAGGGATAGAGCCAATCCTCAGAAAAACATTATAATCAAACTACTCTGCTGAAGGAAGTTAAAAATAAATAAAATAAAACCCCCCAAAGCACTGTGTAACACACACACACACACACACACACACACACACACACACACACACTACTGACTAAGCCAGAGATTATCCCAAGAACCTTTGGAACATGGGACTAGAGTTAACCCGCACACAAATATACACAGGCAAATGCTGCAGGCTGCTGATGCTGAAGCTGCTGAGTGCTACTACAAAGGTAAACAAAGATGCATGACCCCTTTGGAGTCTCAGACACTAAAACACGTGGGTAGAAAGTGCTAGCCACCACCAAAGAAGTGGGTACTGGTAGGGCAAGCATCAAGTTAGGGAGCACTCATGCTGCGGGCTGGAGAGACTTGCTCTCAGCAGGAGAGACAGGTAGAGGTCCAGTTAAACACAGAAATTCAACTGAGAAGCAAAACAGCACGGATGTCACCTGGTCGTTCTAGCCTGCTTTGTTTGAACTCTGGGGAGATAGATCAGCAGCTGTTTGCCCACTGGCAGAGTTCAGAGTACAATGATACCTCAGGAGTAGAAACCTACAGTAACCACATAAAAGTAGAAATACTGACTAGTATTATACTATATTCTGTTTGGTTTTTTTTTTTAGTTTTATTTCTGTATTTTTGTTTTTATTTTTACCTTGCTTATGTAGGCTTTATGACTGCACTGCTTTTTTCTTCTGTACTAAACCTACTGTGGTGTTGCAACTATTTCTCATACCTTCAACCTACTGTCGTGGTCTTATTGTGAAATGGTCCTCATCAATCTCAACGGGCTGTGAACTCTGAAAGCTATAATAATAACCTGACAAGATATGCCCACTGGTGCAATAGCGGCAAGAATGTTATGAGAGTGACCAACCACTTTGTGATTGAATCCAAGACCTGCTCCATGAGATGAAACCTTTTCCTAACACTGTTAAAAAGGTCAAGAAACTAGTGCTATTGTTTTGGTAAATGGACATCATATTAAAATGACTTCTGCTGACTTATTACTATACCCATCAGTCAGACCATTTTTCAGCCCTACTCAGAGAAGCTTATTACAATAGATGGCAATTAACACAGAAACCCTCAAATGGTCAACAGGCAAATACTAAGAAATTTCAGCAGAAATGAGATGTCTGTGGCACACCCTTGCCCTTTAGGCTCAGGAATCTTCATGGAAGAGGAGGTGGGAAGATTGTAAGAGCCAGAAGTAACAGCAGGGAAATAGATTTCCAGACACAACAGAGAAGTTATACATGTGAACTCCCAATGATTATGACATCACACATTAAGACAAAATCCTAGCCTGGAGGTAGAAGGTGGGCATGAGAGCCCACCACTAACTGAGGAGCTATTGGCATTTGGTAACTTCCGAGAGAGGGAGCATCAGTTTTCTTTAATGCTGTGACCCCTGGTAAGTCAGCCACAGCCCTGGGAAGGCCCTACTTCCAAGATTAGTTGGGCATCACAAATTTGATGAGGAGAAAACAGAAAACTCAAATTTGATGGGAAGAGCATCCATGGTACAGAGAGTGTAATGGGAGAAGTCTGAGAAGTGAGTTTGTTCAAAATACATTGTATAAAATTCTCAAAGAATTAATAAAAATAGTTTTTTAAAATATGCAATACCTTCCAAGAAGGTTCAAACAAGTAAATGACTATGTGTAGAAAGCAACTCAGAATCTAGATAAAGAGGTCAGTTATGTGAGTGAGAAAGGCTGCAACATGGATGAAAAATTTGGTGACATAAAAAAACATTAAAAAATGATATTCTAAAACAAATAGGAATGTTGAAAATGAAAAAGTCAGTTGATCAAATAAAAAAATATGGAAAATATCACCAATGGACTAGACTAAGCAGAAAAGGATAGAAAAGGATACCATGGATGGAAGACAAGGCTAAAGAAATATCACATTCAGATAGTCATAAACAGAAGTAATCAGGCCTGGTGGTACAGTTCTCTAATCCCAGCTACTGAGGGATGCCAGGACTGAGACAGAAGGATTACACGTTCAAAGCTAGCCATAGATACATAATAAGTTCAAGGCTAGCCTGAGCAGCTTAGCGAGATTCTGTCTCAAAATAAAAATTAAAAAGAAGATGAAGATATAGCTAAATAGGAAAGTACTTACCTATGAGGCAAGGAACAACAGCCACACATTCCCCCACCTCCTGCCCCCATACTTTCCAACCAGGATGGATTCTATTCTCCAAAGCCAAGACACCTGTAATCCTCGCCTCCTTTACATTGTTTCTGCCATGCAGTTTGCTAGAGGGACAAGAAAAAAAGCTACCGTGTCTGAATAATTCTCCTGTGTTGCTATTTTATGTCTTTTTCCCTTTTCTGATTCCTTCTCTTGAAGCGCTTGGGTTCAGCTCCCAATTCCACAACAAAAGAAAAAGAAAGAAAAATAATAATAAAACATTATTATGACTTTCAAGAATTCTGAGGTGTTATCAACAGACCAAATTTGATCATCTACAGGACAGATGAGCTACCCTGTAGAAGAAGGGAAGAAGAAGCTAAGATTGAACTAAAACAACAAAAAGCACTAATTTACAGAAAAATCTACTCAATGAAATTATAGCCAAAATTTTCTCCACCTAGGAAAATATATGGACATGTAAGTGTAGCATGAATTCTAGTTGTATTAAAAGAAACTCAGAGCCAGATAGCAAGGAAAGGCTGAAATATCAAAGAGAGAATCACCACAGTCAAATCTCACCCAGCTATCTTTCAGCTTCCTCAGCTTCTATCCTGGTCACTTCTAAAGCCTCATCTGTCTTCTTAAGCCTGCCTTAAATACATTCTTTGCCCAGCTGTATCCCATTCAGGTTAAGAGTAAAGGCCTGAGCTACTCTATGTGGTCATTTAGACCTTGAACTCACAAACACAGAAAGATCTCTGTCTCTGGAGTTATGGGATTAAAGGCATAGGTCCACTCCCAGTCTTTCCTCATGCTGGGATTGAAGGTGTGTGCCATTGAAGCCCAGCTGTTTGGCCTTGTACTCACAGAGATACTCTGGATCCCCATGCTGGGAAAAGTGTGAGTTACTGCTGCTCTGTTATCCCTTGAACTCTCTGAGATCCGGAACAATCTCCCAAGTGATGGAACTAATGGAGTGGGCTACCTCTGCCTACTTTGCCTGTGGGTTGATCTCTTGATATTCCAGGTTTTATTAAATATGTAACATATCACCACATATAAGTACAAGACACACCTAGAATCCCAAGTCGACAGGACCCCCAAAATAAAAAGCCCCCCCCAAGTCACTTCATTGTTTAAATTGGAGAACAAATAAAACTAAAATCTAGAAGGGAAAAAAATAACTCTCTTATGATGACAAATCTATTCCCTAAGCTCCAGGAAAGTACAGAATCATAGAAGTCAGCTTCCTGAAGTAAATAACTGCCAAAGATGATTCTGTCAATTGGAGATAATCCTTTTTAGTTAATGGGTACATAGGACCTTCCAAGACAAGCACAGAATGAAAATATTTATGACTTCTTGGCTGGCATTCCAAAAGATGCTTAAGAGAATGATACACACAGAAGAAGAAGATAGTTACAACATAGTTGCATTAAGAAAATAATTAATCCTAAAGAAGGAAGAGATAAATAAAGAATCAGGAAAAAAAATCAAATCAAGCATGTGTAGCTCTGTAAACCAGCAAAAAACTCCATGAAGAAGAAGGAAAAAAGAAGAAATATTCATTGAACCAACCAAGAAACCAACAAAACCAACAAATGCCTCTCCACAATAACCCTTATTGTTGACGATCTCCGTTCCCCAGTTAAAAAGATACAAGCTTGTACAGAGGAAATGGATCAGCAACTAAGAGTGTGTTCTGCACTGACCAAGGACCTGAATTCACTTCCCAGGACCTACATCACAAGTCTCACATGTGCTCCAGCTGCATGGAATCTGACATCTCAGACCTCCAAGGACACCTGAAGTCACATGCATAAACTCACACATACACACATAACAAAAAAATAATTTAAAATCAGATCTTTAAAAAAAAGATAAAGGCTACTTAACTAAACCAAAACACAAGATCCAACTAGTTGAACTACATGTTCAAAAGACATGCAGACCAAAAATGGAAGGATGGGAAGCCATGCATGGCAAAGTACAGAAGGCAGGTAACAGGCAGAAAGAGACATTCTTATATCTAACAGACTAAACTCAAGCCCAAAGTAGTTAAATGAAATAAATTATTTGCAAATAAATAAAAGGGACAAGATAACATGATGATTACCAATAGTTGTACCAAATGTTGGTGCATCTGATTTCACAGACATTACTAGAGATAAATGAGACAGAAAGTCCAGATACCATAATAATGAATCAATGAATGAATTATAGCTGGAGGTTTTCTGACCCTGCCAGGCCCACAGTTTGGACAAACCTCTCCCATCCATGCTCCTGCAGCCACTTATATAATAATTACTCAGAGGCTTATATTAATTACAAACTGTTTGGCCTATGGTTCAGGCTCATTACCAGTTAGCTCTTACAACTTAACTCAACCTATGTATTGCCATATGTTCCATGGCTTTACTTGTATCCCATTACATCTTCCTTTCAGGGCAACAACCTGAAGCATCCCTCTGACTCCACCCTCCTTCATCTTTAACTCTGCTTGGGTTTCCCACCTGCCTCTGAACTGACTTGCCATTGGCTAAAATAGCTTCTTTATTAACAAACGGTAATAAATTATATTCACAGCATACAGAAAGATATTCCACATCAATGAAAGACTTCAATAGGCCACTTTCATCAATATGTGGTCTTATATAAGTGTCATATTATACATGGTTATATATGTCATACACACACACACACACACACACACACACACACATGACACAAAAGCTGAAGGGAGCCTATTTGGACAGAGAAAGAGGCAAGTAGAAGAGGTGACAACAAGAGATGATAAAGGGAGGAATGTGATTAAAATACATGATACTCTTGAATGAAAATGTCATTATGAAGCCAATAGCTTTGTACAGAGAATATACACTAATACAATTGTTAAAGAAAAATTATGGCTCAAGGATGAGGTGTGAATGACACAGGGCAGTCTTCCCATTAGTTCATAAGGTAGAGTGGGAACATCCATATGATCCATTCATGAAAGCTCAAAAGATGATTACTCTCTACAGGGACATAAAGGCTGAGTCACCTGACCCTGCATGATTAATGGGCAGCAGGCACTTGACATCTCCTGTGGGAGAAGAATGGACCATTGTTCATCTTTACACTACCCTGACAAAAATCAAAAAGGAGACTTCCCAGGCATGTGACATGTCAAGCACACAATGCTTTATGAGAGAAAGGAGCTCTGCCTCTCTTCATGCTCATAGCAGGCACCACCAATGTGCAAGGGGCTAATAGCTCAATGAGGGTCCCCTTACAGTCCTCACCTAAACATAGCCCATGGTAGAACTGCCTAGATATAGACTATATAAGCTTCCCTTGGTTCTTTGTTTTTAATAATGCTTTTTATTATTCTGTTTTAAATATTCTGACCATAGTTTACCCTCCATCCTTTGCTCCCAGAAGCTCCAACACCACCCCCCTTCTGCCCCCACTCTATCGCGCGCCACCTCATCCCACAAGGAGCATACAACACCGGATCCTTCTCTTTGCAGTTTATTCGGGCCTTTAATTATCTTCTTGTCTCTCACTCACTCACTCACTCACTCACTCACTCACTCACTCTCACTCTCAGACCTATGACGAACGACACTCTCTCTCTCACACACTCTCTCCCGAACGACGAACGATCCTGGGGGGAAGTCCGCTCGTGACTAAATACCCTCTGGGCCTCCAATCCCGGTAAGCCACGTAGACATTGCCCATAGGTCCTGAGGCGCCGGAAGCAAGCCACCATCCTCGCCTACAGCCAATAAGGAGTTGTTTACTCCCGAGAACACTCACCATCGAGAAAGGTGGAAAGTGGAAACCAGCGCCACCTTTAGGGCGTGGTACAATGCAGCTCCCTACACCACTCTATCTTCTCCTCCTCTGTTTCTGTTTAGAAAGGGCCAGGCTTCCCTTGAATATCAACCAAACATGGCATATCAAGTTTCAGTAAGACTAAGCACCTCCCTTGTATAAAGGCTGGATGAGGCTACCCAGTATGAGGAATGGGTTGCAAAGCCAGTAAAGGCGTCAGAGACAGCCCCTGCTCCCACTGTTAGGAGTCCCACAAAAAGGCCAAGCTACACAACTGTAACATATATGCAGAGGGTCTAGGTCAGATCCCTGCAGGCTCCCTGGTTGTTGGTTCAGTCTCTGTGGGCCCCTATGAACCCAACTTAGTTGATCTTGTGGGTTTTCTCGACTCCCACAAATCTTCCTCCCCTCTTCCACAGGATTCCCCAAGCTCTGCTCAATGTTTGGCCTTGGGTCTCTGCATCTGTTTCCATTGGTTCTTGTCTTCCCATCAACTGGAATTGGATTAATCATTCCTTCCTCTGAGCTTGTTTGTCTTTGGGATACGGAGAATCCCAAAGATTAGTTGCAGGTTGGATTAGTACAACCCATGCATGTCTTTGATGCTAGTAAGTGTCTGGCCTGTGTGCTAGGCGCCAAATACAAGGACACATTGGGAATGCTGTCTTTGAGAGAGAAACATAAGCAAAGGTCTCATACCACAGTACAGTTCGGGTGCTGTGACAAAGTGTGAATAGGAAATTATTGAAGCTTAGAGGAATCTTTGCTGCTCTTCTGTCTCATGTGTGACAAATTCTGTTCAAGGAGAGGCCAATAAAAGTATGTGACTAGTGAGCAGAGGCAGAGAAGAACCCACCCAAATCCTCCAAGCTCCACTTATCTTGGTACAAGTTTCCTGGGATGCTTTATGCTGAGATAGTGAGGCTGGAAAACAGCAGAAATCCCTGGGTCAACACATGTTAGGTGGATAAACTCAAACCATTAAGACTGTCGAGGATATTTGTTACTGTGGCCAAAGTTATTCTATTCTGACTGATACAAAGAAGATAAATATCCAATGGTAGAAATTGAAATTGCTAAGATGAATAGGTATGATAACTAAGGTAACTTCTAGATTTTGGAGTGGCTGAGGCCAATGCTGAGTTGATCAAAATAGTAAAGACTGACCCCACTGAATCTCACTTATGTAGCCCCAACTAAAACTCCTTATACAGTAAGAGTTGGCCTTGAAATGACTTCAGTATCCCAAATTCTGGGATTTTAGGTGTGTGCCAAAGCCCAATGCTTCACAGCAGTTCTTGTTTATTGAATTTTCTCATTAGCTATGTTTTAATGTAAACCTCATGGTCATGTCCCAGCCTCCCCAGCCCCAGATTTCTCAAAAAGACCATCCTCTCCTCCTTGATGTGCCTTTGCTCTTGGCTTCCATGACTCTTCACCCACCCCATCTCATTACAGCCACCTTCTAATAGGCCTTTTACTTCCTCCCGTGTCCCTCACAGTCTATAATCAGCAGTTTTTTAAAATCTAAGATAACTCAGCAATACACCTCTGCTAGAACTTTCCAGTGATTTTCATATAGTTCTCTATGAGTACCTACTGGCCTTACAATGTCAAAAAAGAAAAGGAGAGAAAGGAAAAGAAAAGCAAACCTTGCTTTTCTTGCCTTCGCATGTCCTGGACACCAGCCACCTGCCTGACTTTATTCCTTTCCTTTCGCCTTTTCTGCATGTCCCTTCTACCTCCTGGTGCCCCAAACCAGAGCAAGCACCTCATTCTGCAGGCTGTTTCCTCCTCTCTAGTACATGTACCAGGAACATAAATTTGTTAAATAATAAATAAATCTGAACCCTCATGTTTAGACAATGCTAAGGCTGCCATAACTGAGACGGTAGACAGAACATTTATTTCTTACCATTCTGAACACTGTCCGTTGGAGATAAAAGCTCCAGCAGATCCAATGACCCACAGATGCTGTGTGCTCTAATGGTGGACAGCAGAGACAAAGAACAAAACTTAGAATCTCTTCTTTTAAGGGCACGCCAGTCCCATGACCTAAGCACTACACCAAGGCTTCACCTCCTAATGCCATCTCACTGTGGGTCAGGGGGTCAGCCCTCATTTATACACATGATCTCAAGCGTGAGGCTTAATCGATCTATAACCTCTTCAGCCAGGAAACAGATGTAATATCTTGTATCATTGATTAAATATCATCATATGTGGCACATATCTTCAATTGTGACAGAATTCAATAGCTAAATACAGTTGTTAGTGATGGTTTTACCATTTGGTTACTAAGGCTGCAAATTGTAGTCAGGAATGCAGTTGTAACATATATGCAGAGGGTCTAGGTCAGATCCCTGCAGGCTCCCTGGTTGTTGGTTCAGTCTCTGTGGGCCCCTATGAACCCAACTTAGTTGATCTTGTGGGTTTTCTCGACTGTGGGTAATTCTCCCTGTGCCCTTCTAGAACCTTCATCAACAAAACAATATGCTTGGTATATATCCGGCAGGCATACCCAGTCCTAGTAGACTATTGGCAAGGCATCCCACACTCCACCCAACAGAGTTAGGCTCTATCAACAGCCTTTTGTGTAAGTACACATTTTCTGAGAGAAAAAATAGCTCATCCGTGTGACAACGATTCCATCATTCAGGACACAAGGGTGGTATTCTGTGCAATGAAAGTAATTTACTAAATGGTCCTCTAGTGCTGTGGAAGAGTGGATTCATTTTGCACAGGTCACAAGTTTACATCCAGAGTGTAGTTTTCTCTCTTCCAGAGCAGACCTGAGTCTAATGGAAAATTGAGGCACAGTTACTAACACAGGCCCCCATTAGTCCTAATCCTTAGGAGTCGGGCTAAGGGAGAGAAATGTGAAAGAGCCAGGTGATCCCCTACTGTCGCTCTGAGGACTGTTCTCTGCTATGGAAGGGACCAAGAGACTAAAGAGTGAAAAGTGAGGAGACCCATGGAGAAGTTGTAAAAAGAGAAGACAACTCAGGGGCTCAGGCCCAGGAGCAGATGTGTAGAAGCTCAGCAAAGCTGATCCTGATTCTTGTGTCAAGAGAGTGTGCACTAATAGAGATGTGTGGGTGGGCATCCTTGGTCCATGTTGGAATTACAGTCCAGGTACAGAAAGCTTATGACGTGGAGTCTCTGTCAGCTCCCTCCCCCCTCAACTCTCTCTTTCCCTCTCTCCTTCATCTCCCCCCCACCCCCGTAGTCCCTTCTTCACATGTGTGTGCCCTTCCTGGGGCTGCTTTCCCCAGATACATCTCAGCGTTTCTCAGCAGATCTGCATTTAGAACCTGCCCTTTTTCAGCATTTAGAAATCACTCCAAAATGTCACACAAAGCCTCTCTGTATAAAAAGATATCACAGCACACTTCACCAGGGCAAGTGAGGTTCACCACTACACTTCCAAGATGGTTTTTCGGGCTGCCTAAGATCAGAAGTAGACCCAGCAAGGACACCACTATTTAATGGTGTGACATATCCATGGGGCGGATCTCAGACAGGCTTTAAGGTGAAGCAGACACACAGTCTGGCTTAGCTGCTCCTTCCAGCCACTCCACACTTTTTACTTGCCTGCTAGAAATATTACAGCCTGTGATTTGATTTTTAAAAAAACAGTTTAAAATTGGGCAGTCCTTGTCTACAGGAAGGAAAACATTGATCAAATTAACTTGATGAATCTCAGGATTTTTAAGTTGAGGACTTAGATCCAGGAAATTCTTAAAAATATTAGCTAAACATTAGAAAAACATATTGGTTCATAATTGGTTCATCTGAACCTTCCTGCAGCAGGATTACCTGAGACAAAGGTCCCCACTGGCTGACAACACCCTGGCATAAAGGTTTATCCCAGACACTGTGGGGCCAGATTGGGGGGTTGAATCCTGGCTCGCCCCTTTATTAGATGGTGGCTTGTTCTAGTCGTGACCTCTTCTTGTCACAGCTCTCTGCTTCTTTGAGGATATAAGGAAAACAACAGTAGTGGTACCTGTTCATACTTCACATGAGATTTAATGAATTTATAATGAATAAAGTATTTACACAAACAGCTACTAACACTGCTATTGAAAAACTGATATAAATATAAATTATTTCAGGATCTCAGGAGCAAAAAGGTGTATCCATTTTTTGATGGATAAGATTCTAGGGGCTGGTTGACTCCCCAAGGGAGGCCTTGCTCTCTCTGAGGCGTGGATGGGGTGAGGTGTGGAGAATCTGGGGGGATAGTGGGAGGAGGGAGCGAGGGGGAACTATGGTTAGTATGTAAAATGAAAAAAAAATTTAAGTTAAAAAAAAATTTTTTTTTAAGATTTCAAGGGCTGAAGATACAGCTCAGCCATTAAAACCACTGGGTGGGTTCAATTCTCAGCACCCACATGACAGCTCACAACTCCAGTTCCAGGGTATCCAGCGCCCTCTTCTGGACTCTGAGGGCATTGTACACATGTGATTGACAGTCATACATGCAGGCAAAATACTCAAATATGTAAGATAAAATTAAACTAAATTTATTTAAAAAGAAAACTATTGGTTTCTATTGCACAAATTCTAGTTAGTATATAATAAAATCCCAGAACCAGATATTGGGGGAAAGCTGGAATATCAGGGAAAAGAAACAGACCACAGTCAAATCTCACCCAGCCAGCTTCTCAGGCCAAACAGGGTAAATGCTCTCTTTAAGGATCCTCAGCCTGACTGGTCACTTCTACAGAATGAATGAATCTCTGCTTTCTCTTGTCTTCTATCTCTTCCCCACCTAGCCATTTCACTTCCAGTGCAACTCTGCATCATAATCCTAGAGTTAGGATTAAAGGTGTAAACTACTACTGCTTGGCTGTTAGTCCTTGAACTCACAGAAATCCAGAAATCTCTGTTTTCTGAGTGACAGGACTAAAGTTGTGGGTCACCAGTCTCTGACCTTCATAGCTTGACTGTGGGTGACTCTGTTCTCTGATATTCCAGGCTGATTTTATTAAATATACAACATATCACCACAGGTTTTCTTTTAAAAGGGGGGAGGGCACCCCATTACTCTTTTCCTTTCTAAGAACTGGCCTATTTTCAGTCTGAAAAAGAAATGATAAATGTTTAAGAATTAACCAAAAAATGACTGGAACATTATATAATATACACATGTATAAAGGAGATGTTCAGAGTAGGAGGTAGGGCCTGGGGACACTGGCAGTTTATGCAATTGAGTATGCAAACCAATACATATGAGCACATTTGTATGTGCCGAGCAGCAAAGTTTCCAGATTTTGCTACTAAATTATTGGATTGGAAAAAAAATAGTTATTTCTATATCATAACACTATGATCCTATCAGCATCCTGAACTTCTGTTGGAAGATGATTTTTTTTTTGATGACGATATTTAAAGGAGTCTCTTGAAACAATGATTATGAATCTTGGGTTCCTCTAGAAGTCCCTTCTCTAAATTCTCTGTCACTGACATCTTTGTCCCCACATCCTCCACTAGTCTGTATCTTCCTGCACCCAATGAAAATGCTACACTTTGCTTAAGACAGGTGTAGAGTCTACAGCCTGCCCCACCAGCATAGGTGAGAGTCGACAACTTATAAGCTTGCTTTCCAAGCAACCTTACATCAGAAGGGAATCTGACTGGCAACACCACTCAGTGGCACGAAATATCTGCTAAGCACATTGCAAAACTCTGCTATAGACATAAAGCACCGGCAACTGATAAGGATATTTTTATTTAGGGGCTTCAGGGAGGAAACTCATTGACACAAGATATTAAACAGTTGTGCAGTTCCTGGAAAGCTGAACTGGTCCACTCCATGTGGCTGAAGCTCAGCGGATCACGTTCTCCATCCAGAGAAACAAGAAGCAAGCTGGCCTGCACCAGATCTTTAACTGACCCCCTGGCTGTACAGTGGGGCCTCAAGGCTCAAAGGCTATGGTGATAATGCCTGCTTTCCTCTACTCTACATACTGCATTTTCTAATGTCCTTATATTTGCTCAGTCTCATTGCAAGCTTCTTCTAAATGACTTTTGTCTTAAGGATTTGTGAGACGATGGCAAGCCTTCTGGACTGTCAGTCCTCGGCACTCTGTCAGATAGCTTCCCAAGGCTGGAACTATGAAAGAAGCCAGTAGTAGCCTCTCTTCCTGTCCTGGTCATTGTTAATCAAACCTGGGTCTGTACATATCAGCGATAGCTTGCTCCCTGTCCCCAGGCCCATTCTTTGCCCTTCTCTTAAGCATCAGCCTGGCTTCCTGACTAAAGTTGGCTTTGGCCCTAGGAGGAAGTCAAGAGACAGGAGGGAAGAGAAAACTGTAGGTATTTGTGCAGCCCAGTGCAGCCCAGATGGGAAGAGATCCTGGCAGTCAGGAGCCCAGGCATAGTGAGCACTGCAGCTCGAATGGAAAAATATTAAGGCACTTGGGAGCCAATGAATACCACCGGCCACAGTAAGCCTAGGCAGCAGCTCACAGCCCTGCTTCAGGGAAAGACTTCCCAGTGTTAACAGCACCGCTGCAGCACAGCAAGAGAGGGCCTCCCGGGCAAACTCCGCTTCTCCACTGCTGGCTGCTCTCCATTCAGAGAATGTAACAATTCAGCCCAGACAGGGAAGGAGGTCCCCTGGGCTGCAAGAGTGTTAAGTCCAGGCTCCGCTGCTGCTGTCCGGCAAAAGATCTTCACCCAAACTTCATTCAAGAGATTTATTGGGAGGGAATGGTCCAGGAGAGGATGGCTGCCTCACTCAGCCCAGGGCGGGAGAGGATGGGGGTGTGGCTATAGGCTCAGGATTTATATAGGGCTTCTTGGGAGGCTGAGTTTTCTGGGGAGACTTCCAGGGTTGAAATTGGTCAGATCTTTTTTTATTTCTTTTTACCCTGATTTGGTTTTTAGTTTCAGGGCCAAAGTATGTTTCTTTCACTCCCTCTTTGGGGCTTTGGGGTTCTAATTTCAGGGCCAGGCACATTTCTTTCACTGGCTCTGATTCTAGTGCTAAAGTATGTTTCTTTTGGTGCTGGTTTCAGAGTCAGGGCACATTTCTTTTTGGTTCTGGATTCAGGGATAAATATATTTTACTGGCTCAGGTCTTAGAGTCCAGAATGTGTTTCTTTCACTAGCTCTGAGTTCGGAGCTAGAGTGGGTTCTCTTTCACTAGCTCTGGTCTCAAAGCCAGGGTGGGTTTTCTTTCACTGACTCTGGTTTCAGAGCCAGGGTGAGTTTCTTTGACTGGCCACTTTTCCCTACAAGACAGCTTCCTCCCTGCTCACTCTTTTTGCCTGGGGAGGGTGATGTTCTCTCACAGCTGTCACATCCCCACCACTGTCCTGCCCACAGTCCCTGTCCCTAAAGGCCTGGGCTGTGTCTACTCCCTGGATCTGGCCCACATTCTTTTAAGCGGCCTCTTCTTTGCCATCTCTTTAACTATGTGAATTAGATTTTTTACTGAGATATTGACAGATAGAAGAAGCTTAGTTTCAAAATATATAAATCATTTCTCAGTGTTACATTTAAAGAAATACAGCCTATTTGCATGTACATATCATCTCAGCTCTACCACAGGTGAGTAGCCCTGCTGAAGGAAATCAGGCTTACTACAAACACCTTAACTTTCTCGGGAGCTGTAATGCCCCAATTCCTAAATGAGTTAAACTAGTGCATATATAGCACCCACTTACAAGTCAGCGATAATTGCCTAGCCAAGATTAGAAATGTTTTGAAGTGTATAAAGCAATGTTCTCTTAAAAGGGGAAAAAAAAAAAGCATATGTTGAACGTTTTAATTTAGAATCTCACAACATTAATCCACTTTGGCAAGCCTCTTGGATCCCTGACCTTTCTCCTTCCTTTCTAGGACCTAAATCTCTGCAGGGCTGAGTTGTTCTTGTCATGTAAATGCCAGTGATCCGGCCTGAGCCTGTACATGGTCCTGTCTGTTCCTTGAGCTGTTCCGGTTTGTCCTTTTCCTCCCTGGACACAGCTCCACAGATCCTGAGATTCCCTTCCTTATGCCTATTTTCTCAGCATGAGGCCCCGTAGCAAGTATCCAAAAAAATATTGTCATAAGAATTAAGGGATGAGCACAGGAGACAACTTCCTGAATATAACACCAGGAGCACAGACACTCACAGTGACAGATAATAAATGGGACCTCATGAAACTGAGAAGCTTCTGTAAGGCAAAGGGCATGGTCAGTAAGACAAAACAGTAGCCTACAGAATGGGAAATGATCTTCACCAACCCTGCATCTGACAGAGAGCTGATCTTCAAAATACATAAAGAAACCAGACATTTAAAAAAATTCAGTTAAAAAATGAGGTACAGACATAGAGAATTTTCCACAGAAGAATCTCAAACAGTAGAGAGACGCTTAAAGAAATGTTCATCATCCTTAGCCATCAGGGAAATGCAAATCAAAGTGACTCTGAGATACCATCTTATACCTGTTAGAGTAGATAAGACCAAAAACACTGAAGACAGCTTATGTTAAAAGGAATGGGGAGTAAGGGGAACACTCCTCTATTGCTGCTAGAAGTGCAAACTTGTACAGCCACTTTGGAAATCAGTATGGACGTTTCTCAGA
>PVIH01001864.1:61263-148245 GCA_004025045.1 Sigmodon hispidus
AAAAAAAAAAAAAAAAAAAAAAAAAAAAAAAAAAAAAAAAAAAAAAAAAAAAAAAAAAAAAAAAAAAAAAAAAAAAAAAAAAAAAATGACATCAGCAGATCTAAGGCAAATAGATGAAACTAGAAGAACAAATCATCCTGAGTGAGATAATCCAGACCCAGAAAGACAAATATGGTATAAACTCACTCATAAGTAGATATTAGCTGTAAAGTGGAGGATAACCATGCTACAGTCCACACACCTAGAGAGGTTAGATAGCAAGGAAGGTCCAAGATGGGGTAGGGAACAGATGGATCTCCCTGGGAAGGAGAAATAGAGATCTTGTGAATGGACTTGGAGCATTAGGGGATGGGAAATGAGGGGGTAAGAGAGAGGAACACTGAAAGAGATGACTGGGAAAGGGGTACATTTCAGGATCAGATAGGAATCTATAAGGATGACC
The DNA here is from genome assembly GCA_004025045.1 of Sigmodon hispidus. Lineage (NCBI taxonomy): Eukaryota > Metazoa > Chordata > Mammalia > Rodentia > Cricetidae > Sigmodon > Sigmodon hispidus. The sequence continues at coordinate 61,706 of PVIH01001864.1, forward strand.
CCAGCTAACAATCCTAGCAATAGCAGATTTGTGGCCTGAACTGACCATCTCCCATGACCAGGCAAGACTTCCAGTGGAAGGATTGGGACACTGACCAACCACATAACCTTTGATCTACCATATGCCCTGCCTATGAGATGTGCCTGGGGTAAGGGTAGCACAGAGATTGTGGAAGTGGCCAACCAATAACTGGCTCAGATAAGGAAGAACTAGAGTATCAGGAGAGAAGAAAAGTCAAGGCAGAGCCAACACTCTGGACAACACCACTCCTGAGGAGCATTTACCAGCTCATCAGAAACACTTATATTCAGGCAGAAAAAGTCTTCTCAGGAAGAGAGGAACTGGGCAAGACAACTAATATTGTCACATAGCAGGAGATTCTAAGGTCCCCTGGAGAAAATATCATTCAGAACCTGTAGCTTTTATAGACACTATTGACTAACAGTAAAATAGTATAAGATGTACCAAGAGACATGACCACAAGACATAAAATGTCCAACACAGGCTGGGGGTAGAAATGCAATGCAGAGAGAGTCCTGGCCTGGCATGCAGAAGGCTATGCACTGCATAAAGAATAAATAAAAATAAAAACAGAATCAGACCCTTTAGAGACTCTGTGAGTTATTTAAATACTTTTGAACACCTAAAGTTGCTAAGTTAATGAAAATCTACAAAACTGAAAATTGCAATGGAGAATTAAATCTATAAAAAGTAGATAGAAACTCAAAGTTGATATTAGTTTACCTAACATGCACAAAACCATGGGTTTGATCAACACTACTAAAAATAAATGAATAAATCAAATGAATGGATATTAAACATTAATTCAGTAAATATATTTAGCTAGAAAGGGGACTAGCAACATGAAAAATAGAAAAGTAGAGGCTACTTCAGAAAAATAAGATAGAAAAAAACTGCAGGAGATACAGGGAAACCCCATAGAAAAGTCTAACACATATGGAATTAAAATCTCAAAGGAAAGAGGAGGGGAGTGGAACACAGAGCAATACGTGAAAAGACATTTGTTACATGAAGTTTCTGGCCCCATTGGGCCAGAGGTCCAGACCTGCTCACCGCCAACTTTTTTCTCCAAAAAATGACTCAGATGCTTTTACCAATGTCATCCTCTTTGACATACGTCTCAGGCATATTGTTAGCTAGCTTTTTCATCTTAATTCAACCCATTTCATTAATCTGTTCTGCCATGTGTCTTATGGCTCACCTGTGTTCCTACATGCTTCTTTTTTGGCTGCTGAATCGAGTCTCCCTTGACTCCACCCTCCTTCTAACTGTACCTCAATTTTCTCACCTCCTTCTTCTATGATGCTTACCACAGGCCAAAACAGTTCCTTTATTTAAAGAATGGTCTTCACAGCATAAAGACCACATCAAACACTGACCTTGAATATTTTAAAATTAACAAAAGGTATCAAGCTGATCTAGAAGCATCCCACTAAGATAAATACAAAGGAAACTGTATTAAGAAGTTTCTGACCCATCCTATGCCCAAGGTCCAGACCTACAGTCTCTTAGTCTGAAAGAATCACACAAAGTCTTATATTAATAACATGCTATTTAGCCTATGGCTCAGGCATATTACTTGTTACTCTTAAACTAACCCGTGATTCTTTATTTAGGCTTGGTACCTTTCCTCATAGCAGCATTCTTATCTTCTTTCCTCTGTGTCCACTGATATCTCTGAATGCTGCTCTTCCACTTCCCAGAATTCTCCTAGTGTGCTAGCCCCACCTATATTTCCTGCCTGACTACTGGCCAATCAACATTTTATTAAACCAATATGAGCAACAAATCTTTACAGTGTACAAGAGCAATATCCCACAGCAGAAAATGCCAAAGCACTTTGCAGAAAACTGTTGACCAGGGCCAGGAATACAACTCAGTGGCAGAGCCACGAGGATGCATGAGCCCTGGGTTTGATTCTTCCCCCCCCAAAAAAACAAAAAAAAAAAACAGTAAAATAAAAACTGCTAGACAGCAAGTTCAAAAAAGCCTTGGATAGACATACAAAAAGGAAAACATTAAACTTTGGGAGACCAGTTAAAAGATTCACAATTCATTTACTCAAGGAGATATGTGAATGTTTTTAATTTATCTAGAAGTTGAGCTTTAGCAAAAACAACAGTTTTTTTTTAAAAAAAGACATCATCCTTTCATCTAGCAGCCCAAGTTTAATGTTAACAGAAGCATAAATATAAACAGGATCTTCATAAAGCTTGCCAAAAGAGTTTTGTTAAAACATCAAAAGAGGAGCAGGAAAGCGACAGAACTTGTGTGTGTGGTATTATTGGACACACAGAAGTAGAAACCCAGCAAAGACACAGAGTGGTGACACCAGACATCCCCTTGAGCAATAAGGAATTGTCTCTTGGGATTCAGTACAGAAAATAGAACTGAACAGCTGCAAACAGATCCAATAGGAAGTTGAGGCTCACCACAAAGAATTTTCAGTAAGAAAGGACCTTAACCCAAGACATTCTGTGGGGAGAACCCTCTGGAGCAATGTGAATAGTGCTCATGAGAAGAAACTGTTTTCTGCCCACACGCCAGTCTCCAGACAAGCAAAGGATGGTGTGGCCTGAACTGAGGCCACAAAACTAGAAAAGGAAATACAAGAGAAATCTCTTGACAATGTTTCAAGGTCAATAACAACAGGAATAGGCAGCTGTTGATTACAGAAAAGAAAAATGTAAGACAAAGTTGATTGAATGTACAGACATTTCACAGTAGTTTTTGTATATATGTTGCTTAGAGCCAACATCACAAGACATGTTGAGTTAGAAACACCCAAAAATCCTTTCAGAAATGTCTATCAGGGAGCTGGAAAGAACAGCCTGAAGTGCAGGCACTGTATGGGTCAATATCAAACTGTAAGGGCCCTGGAGTGGATGAGGCAGCCTAGAGAAAGCTGGCAGGGCAAGAACCATGTAAAGACTAGTGACCTCAGAGGCAGCACATCTCAGTACATAAAGATTATCCCAAACAAAATAGACTTGAGTTAACCATTCTGAGATCTGTGAAAATATTTTAATTGAAAAAAATGAGGGTGCTCATTAGACAGGAAAGCCATTTGAGAAACAGATCTATTACCCTTCAAAGCTTGTATTTTCCTGAAGCCTTTTGCTAAGCTGAACCCCATTGTTTTTCTGCTTAGACAGCAAGAACACTAATGATGTGAGCTGTAGTTAAAAAGCATTTTCCAAGTCTGCCAGTTGAAAGTTTCAGTATGAATAATGCCAGAGGCACTGGAGGGGAAAGTTGAAAGGCAATGTCTGTACTGTGTTTTAAAAATAATGCACGTCACATAAAGAGAAATATCATTTGAAATGAGATGAGAGTTTTATAATGTTAATTAATTACTTTGATTTGAGTCCATATCTGCATTTTCACAGTCTGTACATGTCAATTGGAGAGAGCAGTGCTCAATGGAGCAGTCGGTTTCCTCCTGTCAGATATGACTTATGGGCAGGAATAGACCGTCACTGGTGAGATCAGGAGCTTCTGGCTGCCCTCACATTATTGCAGAATACTGAAGTTCAGGTCAAGAACAGCAGACTTCCTTCTGCAACATAAATTCTCTCCCAGGGTTACACCGGATGTGATTTGAACTCTTGTGGTTTAGGGCCATTTGTAGTTTATTTCTTAAAAAGTCTGTTGATCTACTTCAAGTCCTCAGGCTGTTTCAGAAAAGCAAACTTGGCTACAATTTTTCTCTTTTTGTCTTTAGACATGACTCCCACAAAATACTTTTCAACTCCCCTAAAAATTGGCACCCTACTGATACTGCACAGTAGATCTAACTGGATTGTGAAATAAATAGTCCATAATTACCGAGTCCCCATGTAGTCAATTTTGTCCCTTGAGGAAAAAAAAGAATAAGGAAAGATAGGTGGGTAGATAGAAGGAATAAATAGGAAGGCAATGGGAGACATAAGTAAGGTTTTAAGGAAATAACCCAAAATATCAAGATGTTATAAGCAAGAGCTAAATGGGACAGCATGGGTTATTAAGTGCTGTAGATTGAGGAGGAGTGATTCTTATGAATTGTGCAGATCCAGAAGTTCCACAGAGGAGGAGAGGCTAGCTGCAAAACACTGATACATATCCTTATTTTTATTAATTTTTTATTGTTATGGAGATAACATTTGTCCTACATTTTGCCTCCCAGCTGAGGAACAATGCCATAGGCTGGGTATTTAGATGTAGTTGGATCCATGAAAAAATCTAAAACTTCATTATATATTGGAAATATGGTGAAAGCTATAGTTCCAGTCACTCCCAAGTCCACATCTGTGCTTCCTGCATGCATTTAACACATTTAAGACACACACACAATGTGTGTGTGGGGGGGGTGACAGAGGGACAGACAGACAGAGGGACACAGAGGGAAAACAAGAAGGATTCTTTCCTTCCCTGCAAGTTTGACATCACACAGGAGTGGGATGCTTCGGCCTGGCACAGGCCAAGTTAGGCAAAATGGCACCTGGTGGTCACTGACATCACACAGGAGTGGGATGCTTCGGCCTGGCACAGGCCAAGTTAGGCAAAATGGCACCTGGTGGTCACTGACATCACACAGGAGTGGGATGCTTCGGCCTGGCACAGGCCAAGTTAGGCAAAATGGCACCTGGTGGTCACTGACATACCCAATTCCCTCCCCCCCCCTTCACAGCTCTTCCAGCAATTTCCTTCATCTAGTTTGGCACCAGACACTTCTCTCTAGAATCTTATGGTTTACCACACCAAACATTTCTGTTAGCACCTACAATGTGGAAGGCACTCTGTGGAGAAGGATGGGACTTACTAAGATCCGTGCAGATGAGCAGACAGGGGCCTCTAAGTCTGGAAGGCAATGTGACATCCTAGAGTTGTGTATGGACAAAGCTACAGCATGTCATAAACTTTTAAGTCTGCAAACACCAAGGCCTTTTTGCAAGTGATTTACTAAGTTGGGCACTGTGGAGGGGAAGGGGGGTTGAAGTGCTTACCATCTGGTCCCTTAGTAAATAAAACAGAGTGGAGTCTACCCCAGGAGTGCTTTGTGACCAGCAAGGGAGAGGCTGCACTCAGAGAGGTAAGGAGGGCTCATTCCACTCAAGAAAAGACAGACCTTAGATCCGGGGAAAGCAAAAAAAAATCTGAGATACCAAAGACAAACACCTAAAAGAGTCCCTAATTTATTCAGAAGCCTTTCATGAGCTCTCACTAAATCTTCTCTCTCTCTCTCTCTCTCTCTCTCTCTCTCTCTCTCTCTCTCTCTCTCTCTCTCTGTCTCTCTCTCCTGTGATGCCATCTTGGACCTTGGATCAACTTCATCATTTAGCAGTACTAAGGAAAGGAGGCACCGCTTGGGGTGCTATGTAAGAGGGGGTATCCGAAGCCAGCCCAATAGCTAAGCCATTTTTGCTTTCAGATGCAGTCTCCCACATAGGCCAGGCTGACCTCTAACTCAATAACCTCTGTGGAGCAGCTTAAATTACAGGTACACACCACCACACCTAGCTCCCAGTGAGGAAGAGCCGAGTGCAATGGGGAGAGGACACAGGGCACGTCATAGCCTTCCCAAGATCCCTGGGAGCAATGTAGGAGGCAGGGACAGAGAACCCTAGCCAGAAAGAGCGGCAGACGCCAGCTCGGAGGAACCTTGTCTGCCACATTGATTTTTCAGACCGAAATCTGATGTCAGCACTGAAGAGTCATTAACAGTTTCTGAGCAGGAAGAGTGACTTGATATCTCTGATTTGATTCCCCACCCCCCCCCCAAAAGTATACTGCTTCAAATGTTAATGCTCTAGGAATATTTCTATTTCAATTAGCAACTTCCCAAAGGCAAAGGCAAAGTGTTTGTTAATCCGAGGAAAGAGGTGGCAATGAGGTAATGTCTTGGGACAGAAGCTTCCAAGCATATCTCAGAATACTAAGGTCGTATTTCCTTTTTCTCTTCTATTTCCTCCTCCTCCTCTTCCCTGCCACATCTCCTGCTCTGCCTGCTCCCCACTGATCTCTGACATAAGTCTTACTATGTAACATATTCTGGCCTAGCAGTCTATATTATAGCTCAGGTTGGCCTCAAACTCACAGCTATTCTCCTACCTCAGCTTCCTGGGTACTAAGATCACAGGTATGTGACATCAGACTTATCTCAACTAAGGAAGTATTTCCTGAGGCCCATTGCTGAGATACAAAAAAGGGCTGGGCCAATGTTTTCCTATCCATACTGCCCCTGAGAGAGCCAGGATACTCAACTAGCTCACTGCATAGAGAACACCAAGCATCACTCAAATTGGGAACAACTGTATTTTCCTCAGATTGAAATTTTTCCAGTCCCTGTCAGCCCCACAAATAAGCTTGCTTTTAATAATGAGAACCCATTCTTAGATTCAGGCTACCCTCCATCAAAATAATCAGTCCCATACGAATCCGTGCTTAGCCCCTCCCACTGAGCCCAGCCAAGCACAGGAAGAGGGTGGCTGTACCTTCAATGAACCTTCATGTGTAACCCATGCCACTTCTAGAGCTGGAGTTAGGAAGAGACAACATAAAATGGGCATACATGTTACCTAGCCAATATTCTTAGGGCCCCCTGTTGGTGCCAAGGGAAGACCCAACCTGTGCACAAGAAGAAAAGACAAAGCCCATCTCCTAGATAGAAGCTTGGTGGCCTCTGTCAAGCTACTTGATCTCTATTCTTCTCTTCATGTAGGTTGGAGGTGTTCATTGTACTCACGATCACAGTTTTGATCCACTCCTAAATGTGAGCAGCACACATTCAGCCAAACTTCAGAGGAATTTATAATCTAATTATGACTGACTTTGGGGCTTCAGCAGAAGAGTCATTATGTGTCTGAGGCATCCGAAAGTTGCCACTCACTGATTGCAGTGCTTTTCTCTCCCACTCAGTCATGAAACCACAACAAATGCAAGGCAATGGTGATGGGAATATTATACATAAGCCTTCTAGCTACTAGAATTTTTTAATGTTTTGTTACTGAACTTGGATGCTGTAAGCATAACAATAACTGATGTTTAGATATATAAGTAGAGCCTTTCCCTTGCTTGAGCAATTATGGTCTACCAAATAGCTCAACAGAAAAGTCTGATTATATAACTATATAAGCTCTACAATGTCATACTAAGTATGACTCTGTAGTACTAAATCACGCATCACGTACGCAGGTAAGAAATCTTATCTAATTATACTTGATGTTCCTATTCATATTCTGACTGAGTCAAGAAATGGCAAGACTAATGGGAAAGGTGTTGTAAACAGCATATGGTGGCTAGAAATGGTGACTTTATGTGTACAACCTAACAACACATTTTTGCAGAATTCCTAAACACAGTCCTTGGGTTGTGAGTACTTTTGGTCTCTGACCCGATACATGCTGATCAGTGTTACAGCTATTGCTCCAAATTCACCAGTGCTTGGGCACAAATACCCATGTTCAGTCAACATTCTGCTACAGTCACTTCTTTAGTCTACACAGGAAGTTATTAAAATTCAGCAACTGCAGAAAGCATGAGAGAGGGTAATGGAAAATAACTTTTTGTTAATCTCTTTTTTGTTAATCTCTTACACATTTCTCAATTATACAAAATGTTTATAATCACAGACCTATTGCTCAGCCAACAGATATCCATGAAGTACTAGACCCAAGATCCTGTGGAACCCACCACGTGTGTCAGGCAATCTCTAGACTAAGGTGCTGGCTCCATCTAATATCACTGCAGCATGCAGCATATTTGCTTAAGGAGTGAACTTCAGCAAGTGCTGTGGGTCCAGAGGGTTGGAAAGAAGGAAAATGGAAGAAGAGATTACATACCCCTAGCAGAAAACACTGGAGAGTAGAAATCGGGTACCATGAAGAAAGGGTTCAAGGGAGGCAAAGAAAGAATATGACCAAAATATATGAAAAAAATAAGTTCCAAAAAAAGAAAAAGAACTACATTTTAAAGAGAAGACAGATCTAGCAATACAGTTCTGAGATTAGGAAGCTGACTCACAGACAAGCCAGGTTCTTCCATTTGACAGATTGAGTCCTACATCTTCTAAGTCTTTGCTGCCCAAAGCCTGGATCACAGATAAACAACATCAGTATTGTCTGCCTGGGAGCTTGCTGTAGACGCAAACTCTTAGGGCTGTCACAAGAGCTCAGTGTCTGTGTTACAAAAAGATGTCTTCAAATGATTCATATGTGTGTGAAAGTTTGAAAAAGCATTGGTCCAAGGGTCAAGCATTAGCTTCATACACTGCATGCACAGAGAGAGAGAGAGAGAGAGAGAGAGAGAGAGAGAATAAAAATAAGAAATCCACTTGCGTAGGTGTTCTGAGCTACAGAGAGAGGAATACCTCAAAGGTTGTCCTATTCAAACCTAAAGGACTGTAGTCACTGGAGCCTCCACTGGCCACCCATCTCCTTCTGTTGGAAATAATGCTTGAGCAGCGGCTTTAAAATTCAAGAGAGCGCCTTATTACCAAGCAAGACAGCGAGAACAATGCTGAATAGAATCTCACCCTTTCCTGGACCAGCATTTGTAATGTTCCATGATGTAATCACATTATTTATAGTGTCAACTTATATACTTACACTTCTGAAAAATATATGTACAAAAAGAAAAGCATTCAGTAAGACTATCTAAATGGCTCCCAAAAGAAAGAACAGGCAAAATAAGAAGGTAAAGAAAAATATGTTTCAAACATCTTGGACATCTTGGACATTTTGACGTTCTTCTCAAGAGAAGATTTTTTTTTGTAATACCTACTCATCATCAGGAGGAAGGAGTTTAGTTTTTAAACAAAAGGTAATAGACAACAAAATCTTCAGACAATAATAACAATAAATGAATTGTAATCATGTTTTGCATTATGTAGCTGTATCTGTAAGTCTTCATGACAGAGAATATCTATCAGATTTTCTGTCCTCCATGGCAGGTCGAAATGCAACTTGCAAAATCAAATCCATGGCCAAATTTTAAATGCACTTCTGAACTTACAGAGGAAACACAATCTTCACAAAGTTTTCAAGCATTATAGCTTGTCTGACATTCAGAACAGCCTGAGGGTGTTACATCCTTCTTTGTTCTATATGGCAAGACAGAGGTACCTGTTCCACCCTATAACTTAGCCTGGGTCCTCGTCCCCACTCCACAGTTCAATATGCTTGAAGCCACAGCAAGTTGTCCGTTCTTGAAAGTAGGGATTTAAGTTGGTGAGCCCTCTCAAAATCTCATTTCCAGCTACTAAACCTCAGGTCTGAGGGGAAGTAACTCCTAAGAGAGTCAGAAGATGGGTCTATGATATACAGCAGATGCACTGACTGCCTCCACGTATCAAGTTCACTTTCAGAAGGATCAGCAGGAGAGGGCTCTTGATCCACAAACTGCCTGCACCCACGTGCTTGACAGAAGCAGCTAAACCCTTAAATTTAAAAGTGTAAAATAAACCTGAGATTGGGGGGAGGGGAGTAAGTCTACTACAATCAAAGAAAAACAGCCAAGAAGAACCAAAAGACCGCTCTCTAGTGGAATTGACCATCCAGTGACAAGTGGGTCAGACAAGAACTCAAAAGAGGTGTCATATCAAACTTGAGACTGCCGTCCAGCAGGATGAGGATGGGTACCCAGTGAGTCCGTCCTCACCAGTAGATGACTGCGAAGTCTCAGAAGACCAGAGGACCCAGAGCCGTTCACTTCCAGACCCTCGGTGCCTTCCTGAAACAGAATTAGCCAAGAACAAAGAGATCCAGCTCCTCAACTGCTGGCCATTAACTCACTACTCAAGGGAACCGATTGGAAGGAGCTGCCATTTTCTTTTTTTTTCTGCTGTAGTAACGGAGCTCAGAGCCTTCTCTGTAGTCTGCCCCACAGGAAGGGCGCCCGACCAAATGGTGTCTGTTTCTCTGCGGGTTTGCTTCATATGTTCTGCACAAGTAACCATGTGTTTTTAGAAGCCGTATTAAGTTGGCTCTGGATTAGTGGAATAAAGTGACAGATAAAAGCCAGGTGTGATGGTGGATGCCTGTTTCCCAGCACTTAGGAGCCTTTGGCAGAATTACGACTTTCAGGCCAGCTTGAGCTACATAAAAGACTTTATCTCCAAAAAAAAAAAAAAAGTATGATTGATAAAGAGAAAGGAAAAAAGAAGGAAAGAAAATAAGAAAAATAATGTGGAGCTCATCCATGATTGTGTGTATAGTGTGGGGGTGGAGGTGTTCTGAACAGTTCTTCCCAAAAATCTGTCCTGGTAAAATACATCACTGAGAGAAACAGAGTAAAAGCATCACATCTCTGGCCAGAGTCCTCTCTGATTTCCACAAGACTCTGGTAGGCCAAAGAGGTGGCTGATGGGACCACCAGCTTAACAAGGTAGTGTCAAGATACACAGTGGAGTTTGCAATGCCCACAGCCACAGTTGCTAAGAAGTTAGTCTGCACTGTGTGTACACTCTTCCATGCCTTCTTTTTAAAATTTAGGAACAGAGAAAACTATAACGATCTAAGGTATTCAGCTCAATGGCTTTTGACAGTCTCACACTCATGGTACTGTACAATAAAGACAGCCAATGTGCATCACTCCATGGCACATTAAAAACTGAGTTGATTTTCATGCCTAGTATGACGTGAAGATCTAACTTTATTTCTCTGTACATTGTGGTGATATTATGTATGTGCTCTAACAAATATAGCTTTCCTGAATGAAGATCAGAGAGACAAAGGAACCAACAACTAGAGAGACTTCTTAACTCTACCAAATCCTCACGTGGAAAAGACTGAGCTCCTGTCTCCTCCTGTCTTATATATAGTCTTTCTCTGCCCAGCCATATCACTTCCTGTCTCAACCTCCCTAGTGCTGGAATTGAAGGTGTGAGCCACCACTGCCTGGCCTCTATGGCTGACTAGTGGCTGGCTTTGTCTCATACACAAAATATGACCACAGTATATAGCTGTACAGTTGTTTGAATTTTGTTATGGAAAATACCTTCTTTTACCCTAATGTATGTTTCTTACACCTTTTTTTTTTGGCAGTTTGAAAGGTTCTATATTTTATTACTAAACAAACCACTCCCCTAACTTAAACACAAACAGGACTCCAGGTTAAAGATGTTGAACTCCACCTGGTAGGTACTGACTGATGACCATGATTCAGTATGGACTCTTGTCTTGCCATTCTGTGAATCCTTACAGACCAAGCTTTGTTCTCCTCCAGTGTCTTCTCTTGGAGTTGTACCTGATTTTATTACCAGTTTCATCCGAATCCACTGAGGAATAGGATGATTTTGCTTTTGTTTCTTGGCCAGGAATTGCTTGATTCTGAAAGTCTTATGAGAAGACATGGCGAGAAGCTGAATCAAGGGTACAGAGCACGATGGCGGATGAAAGGCGAAGACTATACCTTTACTAAAGAGTAACTATAAATGCATGGGTGCATCTCTGGACTGTGTTCTGTCCCATTGGTCTGTGTATCTGCTCTTATACCAGGAACATATTGTTTAGACCACTATAGCTTTGTGATATATTTTGAAGGCAATAGTTTTGCTCATTTTGTTCTATTGCTTTGGTTATATTGACCCTTTTATAGTTTGATACAATCTTTAGAATTTCTGCCTTTATTTCTATGAAAATATATCATTGGAATTCTCATAGAAATTGCACTGAGAAAATGAAGAATAGGGTGGTGTAGATATTTAACAGTACCAAGCCTCCTGGTTTAGGAAAATAGCATCAAATTCATTTATGACCATTTTATTCCTTTCATCCATATAGTTTATAGATCTCAGTATACAGGTCTTTCTCCTCCTTGGTTAATTTTGTTTCTAAGTTCTTTTCTTTTGTTTTGTATTTTCTTTTCTGGTTCAGTGATGGAAGCCAGAGCCTGGTACATGCTAAACCAGTGCTCTGACACAGAGCTACACTACCAGCCTGGGATATTTTTTTTCAACTTCATTTTGGACAGTTGTTACCACAATTTCTTTTGATGACCAAAGTTTATTAATTTTGAAGCAATTTGTCAGCTTTCTTTTTCCTTTTTAGTGCTTTTTATGCTCTGAGAAGCTTTGCTGTTCTAGAATTACTGAGGCATTTTTCATGTTTTCTTTCAGAAAATTTACAGTTCTGATTTTAGGTATTTTGACTATAGTGCATTTCATGATTTTGATGGATCCGTATTTGTATATGGGCTGTTACATGTGATGATATATTTTATATTTAATAAAATCAGTCTGGAATATCAGAGAACAAACCCACCCACAGTCAAGCCAGGAGGGTCAAAGAGTGGTAACTCATGTCTTTAATCCCAGCACAGGAAAGACCTGAGTGGTGACCTACACCTTTAATTCCATAATTCCAGAGACAGAGATCTTTCTGTGTTTCTGTGAGTTCAGGCCTAACAGCCAAACAGTAGTAACTCACACCTTTAATATTAACTCTAGAATTATGATACAGAGTTGAACCCAGAAGTGAAACAATTGGTCAAAGAAGATATTTAAGGAGGCATAGGCAGAGGGTGTGGTATTCTGTAGAAGCCAGGCTGAGGACCCTGGAAGATAGCTTTTACCCTGAGAAGTTAGCTGGATGAGAATTGACTGTGGTCTGTTTTATCACTCTGATATTCCAGCCTTTTCTCCAATATCTGGCTTTGCATTTCCATTTAATAACAATTTGTGTTTCAGTTACAGGAGTTGAGGCTCTCTCACACCCATATAGATGACCAGTTATCTCAGTACTATTCAAAAAAAAAAAAACTGAGATAAGTTGGCCCCTGATCAAAATACAACCTTATCTTAATCTTTGTAACAATTCTATGATATATTTTGCTACCTGCTTTTCAAGTTGGGAAACTGGTCCTCCATAGATGGGCTGTACCTTAGATGAGGCACGTGACTCAGACCAAGCCTCATTGTTTGTAAAGGCATACCTTTAGAAATCAATCATACTACCTAAATTTCCTCCTTCAAAGACCAACCCAAGCCCTTCTTCCCCAGGAGACTTCCCCAGCGCATGTAGTCTTCCTTAACCTCACTTTCTAGATTTCAGTTGCTTTCAGACTTCTAATTTAATCACTGTGACAGCTGTCATACCAATTTGTATCATTTCCCACCTGGTTCCTTTATGTTAACCCTCAAAACTGTCTTTCTCGGTGACAACAATCCTGTTTTGGTGCATCAGAAGTCAAGTCTGAATGTGACTGTCTTCTTTATCACCAGATGCAGTGACAAGTGCATAACAGATACTGTATACAGACATCTCTGGATGGGGGGTAATTGTTCACTTAAACCATGAGTTCTGTGCCCTCATGCCTTGTCCAAATACTGACTCATTTTAGTTCCCACCAGATCCTGACTCAATCAGCCGAGAGCAACTGTTCACTGCTCTCTCACACAGAGAGCTTCTGAGGACATGGTGCAGACCCTTCACAGCCTCAATCTTTACCCCAGATGTGTTATCCCATTGACAGAAGAGTGGTCAATTCTGAATCAGAAAGGAATTTACTTCAAAAGGATTATAAACTGCCAAATGAGCAAACTAAAATGAATCACATTCTAATAAATGACGTGATTTGTCACCCACAGCACAGCCTTTCCAAAAGCCCCTAGATAGTTTACTATTTAGAGAGATTCAGGGCAGAAGTCTAATACTGGGCTGATTGTGCAAAATTTACAGAATTTTATTGCAAGAACTTCCCTATTATGAACAATTTTCAAATTAAGGAACTAGACAATGAACAATTACAGAAAGGAAAACTCGAGGCTGAACCATTAGCTCTTCTTTAACCTCCATGGCACAGCAAGAGAAGGCAAAAAGATGTGAGTTTGGAGCACAACTTCACACTTCGGAGCCTTAACATATCAAGTTTCCTGCTCTTGGGGATGCAGGCATCTTATGGACTCTTTAGACAACTCCAGCTCTGCAGGACAACAGAATCCATAATCACAGAGTAGAATTCTGCAGGCTTATTCTACACATGTGCCTCTATTGCCTGTCCCGCCTTACAGTATAAAACCACGCATCCAGGTAGGTCACCATCCAAAGTTGTACCCACCAACAACATAGGCTACATTTCATAAGACATCAAGTATTTTTCAAGATGCTGCTGGTTGTGGGCTACTCTCACCCAAGAGACTGTATCTGGAATCTGAACCTTGTGCATCCTTACAGCCCCTCTTATTCCTGACTCTACCTCTCTCATGAAGAACAACTGAGAAAATATAAGAAGCTGCTTCTAAAACAAAAAGTTACCAGGATGCCACAGTTCTCACAAACAAAAAGTCTACAGTTCTTAGACACAAAAGTGTTACAAGAGGACTTCAGGCTAGCCTGGAAAGCATTTAGGTAAGGGGCTTCCTATGGCATCCCACAGTCATTCTAAAGAATTGAGAAGGTCCATCTAGCCAGAAGATGAGGAATTATTGAGAGGTGCTGCAGGAAAACCCACACTGGAGGCTTAAAGCATCCCAAGAAATGCATTTCAGAAACAGCAACATTGTAGAACAGCGCTGTCTGGGAGTTTGGAAAGCCCCAGGACTGTAGGGTGATGTAACACAGTGACAAGAGAGTCCAAATTAATTTTTCAAAGGTCCCTATTTTTTCAGGAGAGCTCATGGAGCAGTTTCTACTTGTCCCAAGGGCACTGTCAGCAGGCAATCATGAGGTGGCTGTTGTGGGCTCTGGAGGCCCCGGACAGAGAAGGCCCTAGAGAAACATGAGGTGATAGGTCATACGGACAGAAACCAACTGAAGGGTACAGAATGCAGACAGAAAGTGACATTCCCAGAAAGAAGGGCACTCCACTGCAGTAGCCAAGGCAAAGGAGGTGTTCAGTTTCTGTTCATGAGACTCCTTGCTGTATGGGGACAGTCAGTCCTGTGTCCATAAACAGAACCAGGTATTCCAGAGCCGGGGATCCTGGGGCCAACAGTTCACACTCAGGAAAAAAGATTGTTTACATTTTACTTTACCTAAATCACTAGAATAAGTTCTCAGCGTCAACTTTTGAGAGCAGAAAGACTCTTTAATTAGGGATGAGTGTCCCCATAGCAGGACCTGTGAGGAATTTATGAGGTCAAATCAAATCAGTGTGTAAGCATTCCTCAAAAGGTCTCCTAAGGTGGTTGCAATTTTTAGAGTCGTGTGAAGAAAATAAGAGCAATAGGGAGCAATTAACAAGAGCTCAGTTACACACACTAGTGTAAGGAAGCACAATAATCCACCAATATCCAAGAAGCCATATAAACCATTGCCCATCATTTATTAGGGGATCACCACAGTGAAGGCCCTCTGCCAAGCAACTCACATACAGGTGTTCATTTAATTCTCCAGCAGACTATAGTAATAATAATAATAGCAGCAAGACACACAAACCATCTTCTGCAATGCTCAGATCAAGCCTTCGAGAGGTGTACCCATTTTGTAGATAAGGGAAAAATACAAGGGCACCAAATAACTTCTCCATGGTTGTATAGCTAATGTGAACTAGAAAATCAACACAAGTTTCTTGTCCCACTTCTGTAATTTAACTTTGCCGGAACCCACTTCCTCCCCCACAGTGATGAGAAAACTGAGCCTTGTAGAAATTAAAGAATGTCAGGAACACATGGCTGGTGAGTAGAGGATCTACTTCCCATCCTCAAATACCAAGCCTTAAACTTGATGTTATATTAAATCAACTCTAATAGTTTAATTTATATCGGAATTTTATTTGAGAATATCATAAAATTTAGCATCAGGAAAATCCTAGAACCTTGAGCCAACATCCATGGCATGGACACAGGGATACTGGCTCCTGGTCCTGAGTTCCCAGAACTCTTCTGGCCCACCACTGCAAAGCAAAGTTTGGCAGCCTTTCTTTACCTCTGTGAGCTGGCTACCTCCTCCCCACCAGCATATCCCTCTCTTGCTCATGCTGCTTCTCAGATGAGGATAATTCCTTTTTATGCAACCGAAGCAATCCTTCCTGAATCTCAAAGCAGCAAAGAAAATGTATCATTTGATCCAGACACTTGGCATCAGAACCCACTGCAAAGATGAAGGTGACTGGCATGGAAGAGCTACCCAGGAAAGCATGAGAGACAAGAAGAGAGATACACTCTCATTTTCTGCATATCTGCAATTTACATCCTGAGTCCTCTGCCCCTCACATGACTACACTTTTCATAATTACTCCCTATTTAAAATTAAAGACTTATAATCTTGCAGTAAATAGTTCAGCTATCTGGAAGAGGATGGCAAGGAAATCAAACCCTTCCAACCTGATTCTTGCTGGGTACATTGATTTTAGCTGAGAATCAACGGTGTGAATGACACACCAAACCAGATTGTATCTCACTTGGCATTCCATGGGTATGGAGTAATTTTGGGAAATGTTAGTCAAGGGTACAGATTCAGGTCCAGGTCACATTGGTAGGCGCTGCACTATGCCAGGTAGTGCATTATTTCATTGCTGTCAAGCAGGCACTTGCAACAAATTGATCTAACTGTATTGAAGTGAGTGACATAGCCACACCAAAAACCATAAAGGAAGAAAGGAAAAGGGCAAGGTAATTTTGGAAACGGGATCGGAACCCAATCCAGTAAGACCAAAGACAAAAGAATGTACACTGGACACGAGCTGTAATTGGCAAGCTTTGCTCTTTTAGGGATATTGATTTAGCAATTCTGAAACAACTGTGTGTGTATGTGCCACTGTTAAAGATAAACAGGTGCATGGTTCATGAGAACCAAGAACTCTTTATTAGAGAAAGACACTATGAGGAAGGAAAGGGTGGCGGTTGATGCCAGAGCAAAACCAAAGCTAGCAGTATAAACCTGTAGCTATTTTTGATATTGTGATTAAAATATACAAGCATAAAACACACTATCAAGGCCCTTTTTAAGGTGTGACTCAAAACATTCACACCATACACCTCAAATTGTTATGTAATTATAATTATTACCCACTTACAGAATTTGTCTGTTTTTTCCAACTGAAACTCTTACACCTAATAAAGGATTTTATAAAACACATATCCTTATGTCTGCCTTATGTTTTCAAGGTCCATCCATGCTATAACAGGTAAGAATTTATTTCTATGGAAGGGTTAATGAATACTAAAGGCCTTTTTAAAAAGGTATGTAGAAACCTATACCGTGGAAGCTCCCTAAAATATATATATGTATATAAAAAGTTTAAATGGATTTACATATAAAGGGGGAAAACCCGAAGTAGACACCATAAATAAACACCAAATAAAAACCCTACTACCAGAAATGGATCACTTTCTTTTGAGTTGTTGGCCAATGGGGTCTTCTGGAGACCTCCCAAAAACTTTATAGACTATTGCACAAATTCTATTTAGTATATAATAAAACATGGAGCCAGATATTGAGGAAAAGCCAAAATATGAGAGAGATAGGGAACAAGCCACAGCCAATTCTTGCTCAGTCAACTGCTCAGGCTGGACAGGGTAGATCCTATCTCCACCAGCCCTCAGGCTGACTGCTAAGCAGGCAAAAGGGCACACCTTCTGCCTTCTCCTGCCTTGTGTTTCTTTCCCCCTCCACCACCACCTCCCCCCAGCTATTTTACTTCCTTATTCAACATTTCTAGAGCTAGGAATAAAGGTGAGTGCCATCACACCTGGCTCTGTTTGGCCTTAAACTCATAGAGATCCAGAGATCTCTGCCTCCCAAGTACTGTGATTAAAGGCATGAGTCACCACCCCCTGACCTTTATGGCCTGGGATTGTCCTCTGATATTTCAGGCTTTTTTTATTAAATATACCACCACAATAGACTATTATTGCCAATTCTACTGATTACCCTCTAGATCTTGACAGTAAGACCCTCTTACTGAAAGCATCACATACTTCATGGAGCAAGGTGAAATTTAGATGGTACTCAGCTGGAAGTGTCATCTCTAGTCCCTAGCTTTCATAGTACTGGAAGATAATGGGCAACTGCCAGAGAACAGTAATAATCAGTCTAACCCAACTATGAACTCTGCAAGCTACAGTAATGACCTGCCTGATAAGATATGCCCACTGGAATAATAAGCAGCCTCTCTTTTTTCCTTTTTTAATTTTTGAAATTGTAATTCAATTAAATTACTCTCTTCCCTTTTCTCTCTCCAACCCCCACTCTTAATATTACCCTCAGCAACCTTTTCAAAGTCCTCTGGAGTTGGTTGTTTTTACTCTTTAGGGGATCATCACTCAGCTCCCAAATAAATATGCAGAGACTTGTTTATAAATGCCCGGCCTTAGCTTGGTTTATTTCTTGTCAGCTTTTCTTAAATTATCCTATCTACCTTTTCCCTCTATGCTTTTACCTTTCTCTATTTCTGTATACCTTTTTTTTCCTTCTTATTCTGTGGCTGGTTGTGTGGCTGGGTGGCTGGATGGCTGGGTAGGCTGGCTGGCTGACCCTTCACATCCTCTCTCCTTCTTTTCTCCACCCTCCCCTTCTCCTCTCCTTCTATCTATTCTCTCTGCTTCCCAGGCCCTCCTATTTTTTTCTCTTGCTTTGCTATTGGCCATTCAGCTCTTTATTAGACCATCAGATGTTTTAGACAGGCACAGTAACACAGTTTCACAGAGTTAAACAAATGCAACATAAAAGAGTGCAACACACCTTTGCATCATTAAATAAATGTTCCACAGCAAAAACACATGTAACACATCTTTAACTACTATTCTGCAACACTCCTTTCTCAAGGCTTAGAAATCTATGTGGAGTGGGGGAATGGAAAGACTGTATGAGCCAGAGATGGTAGATGGCATAAAGGAAATAGTATTTCCAAGACACAACAGGGCAATTACACACATGAACTCATAGCATGTATAAGCATGTGATAGTGTGTATAATAAGCCCTGTACAAGCTCAAACTGAATGAAACCTTTAAGATAGAGGAGGGGAGGTGGCCATGAAGTCCTACCCCCTAGATAAGGAGTTATTGGCACTTGATTGCTGTTAGGAGAGGAAAACGCACTTAAGGAAAGACACACCATTCAGGAAATTGTGTTTGTGACATCTGATATATCAAGCACAACCCAGGGAAGACCCCACACTCAGACATCACTAAGTGGGCTTGATAGGTTTTTTAAATGAGAGAAAGAGAATGTGAAGTTGGGTGGGTAGAAAGGTGGAGGAGATCCCTATAGGAACTGAGGAAAGGGAACAAATATGATCAAAATATCTTGTGTCAAATTCTCAAATATGAAAAATAAGATATTTTTAAAAGCTTTATTCCTGAAGGCTGAATATTATCCTGCTGTCTGTGTATGTGACTTTGTTATCTAATTGTCTCCTGAAGGTCATTGGAGCTGTTTCCATATTTTGACTGCTGTCAATAAGGCTGCTATGAACATTTGGCTATGGCTGTCACCACCAATACAGTAGCTATGTGTATATTGTGGTGATTTTATGAATGGTGTTTTGCATAATCACCATACTGTCTTCCACAATGGAGACACCATTTGACAGTTCACAGAGCACTCCAAGGCCCCAGTATCTGCTCATCCTCCCAGATGCTTTCATTTTCAGTTTAGGTGAGCCTGGCCATCCTGCCTGGTGTGACACAGAATTTCATGGAGGTCGCGAGAGCATTTTTCTAATGGTGCTGATGTTGAATATCTTTCCATATTCTTACCATCTACTTACTATTACCTTTAGGAGAAGGTATTCAGTAATGATTACCTTTGATGCACAAATATATATATGCATATATATATATGAAGTTCAATTTATCTAGTTTTTTTCTTTTGTTGCCCATTTTTCTTGTGTTAGAGTCAGGAAATTGCCAAACCACGAATTTTCCCTCTTATGATTTTTTTTCTTCTGAAAGTTTTGTGGGTTTTAGCTCTTGTCCTTGGGTATTGATTCCATTTTGAGTATATGACATAAGGCAGGTTTTCAGTTTTAGTGTTCTCTTGAATGTGAATATTCAGTTCCTCAGAAACATGTTGAAAAGACTGTCTTACACCCTTATCAAAAAAACATTTGACTACATATGTGACGGTTTATTTCTGAGTTTGTCATTCCATCCCACTGGCCTGTATGTCTGTCTTCACGCCAGTGCAGTATTTTTTTTATTGTAGCTTTGTCATGTGTTTTTAAAGTTGGTTAGTATGTTCCCTCTAGATGTGTCATTCTTTCTTTGAATTGGTTATCCACAATCTTTAATAGCTGTGCATGAATTTTGAATTTTCTTTCTGTTTCTGAAAAAAAATACCATTTGAGATTTAAACATGAATTGTTTTGAATCTGTGGATCACTTGTATGGACAAATACCAAGTCTACCAATCACAAATGCAGAATGTCTTTTTAATCTATTAATATCTTTGTTCATGACTTTCAGTGCATTTTTTATTTTTTAGTGTAAATATTTTTGAAACACTAGAAGGAAGGATTTTTTGAAAGATTTTATCATAAGAATATGATCAATGCTTGAATAGATAAGTTCAAATTGATTTAAATATTGTACAATGTATACATGTATCAAGACATCACATTAATTCAAATTGTTAACATTTATGACTTAATAAATCAGTTAAATAATAAATTTAGTTTTTAAAATATTCAAAGTATATTTAAAAATGCTAATAAATAAATTAGTCTTTTTGCTTCATTGGTAAATGTATTCTTGAGAATTTTATTCTTTCTGATGCTATTGTAAGTAGAATTTGTTTTTAAATTACTCATTGTCAGTGTGTAGAAGTATGGCTAGCTTTGTATGATGAACTTTTATCCATAACTTCAGGATTCATTACTAGTTATTTGTATTTTGTGAAGTCTTCAGAGTTTTCCACAAATAAAGTCATGTTATCTATGAATAGAAGAAAATTTTATTATTTCCTTTCTTCTTGAAAAGCTGTATTTCTTTTTCTTGCCTCATTGCTTGGGCTTCAACTTTCAATACTATTTAACTAGATGAGGTACTTCATCCTAAAGGAATTTTTTCAGTTTTTCCACCAATGAGATTGATGGGATTCTAAAAGTCAGATACCATCCAGTCAGCTTCCCAAGAATCAACATGTAGAAGTAACCAAGGTAAACTACAGGCCACAGAACAAGTCAGATTAATGGAAATGGGTTGAATTAAGATGCAAGAGCTAGCTAGTAATATGCCTAAGCCATAGGCCAAGCAGAATGTAATTTTTAAAAAAATACTAATGGTACTCTAGATTTTGTTAATACTACACCAGCATTGCTTTCTTAGTTTTTATAATTATAATTATGTAAAATAGAGCATTGGAAAAGCCTGACAAAGGGTATTTAGGAGCTGTCTGCATTATTTTTGCATCTCCTTTGTAAGCTTACAAATATTTCCAAGTGAAAGGTTTTGCTTTTATAATATATGATATTGTCACTGTTCTTGGTTGCCCACTGGAACATGCATGTATGACCCTTAGCTGAAGACACCACATACTTCGATCATTAGACAGAGAAATCAAGCTGGAACTGAGCTGGAAGCATCCTCTCTTCTAGGCAATGCCTTTCTAGAACCTGAAAGGGATGTACAGGCTGCTGAGAGAGAAAAACCATTAACAGTCCTAACCAACCATGAACCTTGTGAGTGATAATAACAATCTGCAATTCAAGATATGTCCACCAGTACAGTGATAGCATGTGCTGTGGGGCTTTCTGACTGGATTTGAGGTCTATTCTATAGGAGGAAACTTATGCTAGGTACTGTACATACTATAAACCTGATCAATAGTCATGATTGAGAACATCAGAGGCCCTACAGGTAGAACTTGCTACTATTATCTGAGAAATGGGCATGTTGTTAAACTGCCATCTACTCGTGTTCATATCCATAGATTAGAACCCATCTCATCCTTGATCAGAGAAACTTTTTGCTACCTTGGGCAGTGGATAAGAAAGAGACTCATAAGTGATCACAGTGCCTAGATTAAGTGACAGTGAAGTTCTCGGCCCTAAATAAAACAGATAATATCACCAAGGCGCAGAAGAGAGCAGAAAGAATGTAAGAGCCAGGAGGTGAGAACACATGTAACAGAATGATACCTTGTGGGCCTGGCAGCCACTGCACTTGGGAAATCAGAGCATCTGTGGTCCCTGGCACCAGACCGAGGCAAGACTGGACCACGGACAGGTGATGGGCTCATGATCATAACTAACAGGCAGTTAGTGGTTATGGAGAAAGAGGGACATTTTCTTCAGTGGTGAGGCCACTGATGAGCTGCCCATTCTCCAGTTAACAGCCCCAGCCATGCTCATGCAAGCATCTCTAGTTGGACTCAGTGGATCACACAGAAAGAAGACAAGAGAGCAGGAAGGTGACCAGGGGAGAAGAAGCAGGGTGGGTAAGAGAGGGATGAGTCAAGTCCTTAAATGCGTATATGTAACTGTCAAAAATAAAAATAAGTAGATATTTAAGGCCCAAAAAGATGCTTTGCTGCGCAAAAGAGAAGACAACACATTATAAACCTTTGGGGTCTTGAAAGATCTTCTCAGAAAGATGGGCCCTGTTTCATTCTTCATGAATTAGTTCTCTTAGGAGGTGCTCAGTGCCGTGCCACTCTGCAGTTTGAAGCTTCTGAAGAGAATTGTTCTTTTGGTGTATTTAGGAAGAAGCGGGCACTGTGATTTGGCATATGCAGGTTTTTATCAGAGAAATTTCTCAATTGTCATATCTGAATTTATATTGAGGGAGGCTCTCAAGGGCAACTTGTTTCATATCTGAAACATGAAAGTATCTTTCCAGTGTTGGTTATGAATATTAACCAATGTCATCTATGGTAGGCAATCAATAAATAGCCTTTCTTTTATCTTATTGGAAACATTTTAGAACACAAAAGGAAAACAAGATGGTGTACCATTCCCATCCTAGTGCTTATCAGGACACGATGCAAGTGTGTGAAACGGTTGCCATTCATTCTGGTCTAACCAGATTCTAAATGAGCTCCAGAGCACCAGTGTGCCCCAGAGCAAAGTGCACACAAAGGCATGGGGGAGGGGCCATGCATTGTCCAGCAGGCCCAGGCCAGGCCAGGCTCCCTATGCACAGACAGAAATGGGGTGCAGCTGAAAAGAGAAGAGTTAGACACCTAAGAACGGGCGTGTCTGGGCAGGTGCTACTCACATTACACAAGAAACCAGTGGAAGACACACTTGTGAGCACAGGATAGATGTGAGGAAGCTGAGGAAATACCCTGACCAGATAGGAGAGAGAAAGATCCTGGAGATGAGGAGAGGTAGACTGAGTCACACTTAACCCAAAGGCAGGAGAAATGGGGCTGGCTGTGAGAAAGCGTGAGGCTCTGGGAGGTGGCTTTTGTTTCAGGGTGGACTGTATTTACCAGTCACAAAAGTGTTTTAAACAGAGAAGCCAGATGATAGGACCATAGCCCAGTCCTTCAGGCTCAGTTCTGGTACAGAAAACCGCAATCACTTTGGCAGCTTTCAGTGGAAAATGTGGTTAGGTGCCTATAAAAAACCACCAAACGGCTGGAGGACTGAAATGTGGACTGTTCTGTTGGAACAAAGCATCAGGGAGATTGGGAACTGATGACACTTTTTGGCAAAGCCACTATATAGCAGCTATCAAAATTGTGAATACATACACAGTTGACCTAGAAATTTCCATCTAGAGAAAAACACTCAATTCTATTCTACTCTAGAAAAAACATATACATATAGACACAATAATGAATATGTATAGTTTTTCAAAGGAATCATATCTACTAATGAAAATTATATACTTAAACAAGAAGTTAAATAACATATAAAATAAAACATTACAGAATCAATAATGGACTATGTGGAGGAGGCTGGGGCGATGACCCAGTCAGAAAGTGCTTGCTGCCCAAAGGGAATCTTGAATTCAGATCTGCAGCACCTAAGTAAGACTGTTGAGTTCCCAGCATGCCTGAAATTCCTACACTGTGGAAGCAGATGTGTGCCCTGAAGCTCTGGCCAGCCTAGCCAAACTGTGAGTTCCTGAATCAAATGAGAGACACTGTTTCCAAAATACCAAAGTGTAGAAAGGCTAGAGGAAGATATCCAGCATTGACCACTGGCCTGGAATTATCTGGGAGGGCAGAGTCCATTGATCTCTGGTTTGGAATTATGGCAAATTCCACAAAGAATATATGGTACCTTTATGGAAAGATCTTCAGGACTGATAATTGGAGAGTTGAGGGAAGGTTTTTTTTAAACAATCCAGAGCTAGGTATAGTAATGCATGCCTATAATCCCAGAACTTCAGATCCTGTGGCAAAGGGAGTTAGGCAGATTGGTGGCTTCCTGGACTACATAGGGAGACCTTGACTGAGAAAAAAATAAACAAACAAAATTAGAAATGCACCTCCACAGCATGTCCCATTTCTATGTTT
Source organism: Sigmodon hispidus (assembly GCA_004025045.1). Taxonomy (NCBI): domain Eukaryota; kingdom Metazoa; phylum Chordata; class Mammalia; order Rodentia; family Cricetidae; genus Sigmodon; species Sigmodon hispidus. Next base: position 86,055 of record PVIH01001864.1, read on the forward strand.
TAGAAGTCTATGGATTGGATAAATGAAAAGCTCTGTCCACACTGCTTTCCACTTGGGGCAGGGTTCAAGAAGGCTTTTACTGAAGAAGTTTCTGCCTCTTCCTCTAAAAATCCCTGTGTCACTTAACTCTGACTTGTGGACTAAGATCAGTCACTGGTTGCCTCCAAAGATGTCCATAAAATGAGCTTTAAAAAAAAAGAAGAAGAAGAAGTCTGAGCTCACTTGGTAGCACATTTTAATTCTAGCATTTGAGAGGCAGAGACAGGCAGATCTCCATGAGTCTGAGGCCAGCCTGGTCTACAAATCAAGCCAGGGCTGTTACACAGAGAAACCCACTCAGAGAGAGGAGGTGGGGAGGGAGGGAGACACAGGAAGAACCTGGACTTTAGTTAGGTCCAATAGGAATGAAGAAAGAGAAACAGTCCCATCAACATTTGAAATGAGCTGAGTCTGTGTCCGGGAAGTCTGGGACTGGCACGGAGACCAATGGGGTCAGTTTCTTGTGGCAGTGCTGATGTGAGCAAGAGAGTGGGCCAAGAGGAAGCAAGGGTTACACTGTCTTTAGTGTGCCTGCTATGATTGAGGCTGTGCCTAAGTAATGTGAGCAGTTGATATATAGGTAGGGGTAAAAGGTCTCGTCTAGAAAACATGGAAGGAAAGAGAAGGCTGAGCATCCATATAAATTCCACTCATGCAGGACACTCTCAGGTCATTCCCAGCAGGACCAATGTCAACCAGCTCCGTCCATCATAGCCCATCTCCAATGGACTGCACTTGATAATTCCAAACCCTGTTAGATGTCAAGAAAATGAGTGAGGGATACGGAACACTGCCCCCATTTGGGAATCACCCAGGACCAGTTTTGTCTGATTTCACCATGAGATACCACAATAAGAAGTATGCTCTGGTGCTGAAGAGACCATCCGTGACAGTAAAAACCATGCTCGGACAATTCTGTATGTCTCATTTGGTTGTTAATCAGGTGCCTCGCACTGTCTACCCACCTGCTGGGGTCCAGCAAATTCATTTGCCTCTGACTTTTTACAATATATATTTATTTACTGTATGTGAGCATGTCTGAGCTCATTCATGTTCAGCACATGCGTGCAGGAAGCCACAGAGGTCGAAAGAGGGTTTGGGATCGTCTAGAACTGGCCACCAATGGTTGAGAGCAGATGTGTGGATGCTGGGAACCAAACACAGGTGGTCGGTGCAACCAGGAAGTGCTTTTAACCACTGAGCCATCCTCTCTAGCCCCACCCCCTTGCCTGTGATTCTTGTTCTTTGAGTCAGCTCAGCTCAGCACTGTAGGAGGGAAATTCCCAAAGAAGCAGCAGCCTCACTTCCACAGGGGACTCCATAGTGGAGAAGCAGCCAAAGCAATGTGTCCCATCCCAGAGGCCCAGGCGTGGGACCCTGTCCTGGGTACATCCAGGCATGAGAAAAACAAGCAAGTAGTGGGAGAATATGGGTGGCCGCTTCAATGGACCCAGAGTCATAATCCAGAAATGAGCTAAAAGGCCTAGACTGAGGAGATGAAAAAGCTAATTCAATTGAGGTTCATAAAACTTATGAAGCATATACTGAAGGTGCCTTGGCATCTGGCTCTAGAGCCTTTCATAAATAACACAAGGACAGCGAGTGAGAAAAATGAGAAAAGGAACCAGAGGAAGTCCCTTCTCCCACACGGAGTGCAGTGGAGGATGTCCCCTGTAGTGTCCCACGGCATCTTTGGGAGGCCTTGTTCACCTTAGTTTCTTCAGACATTCGGTTGTTTGCAGGTAGGTGGTACTGGAACAGTTCAGTTAGCATCTAATATGTTTACTGAGAAAGGCAGAGCTCAGAGCGGGGGTCAGTTTCCACACTGCCAGACAAGTTCAAAAATACCACCAGCCCCTCTGCACCTCCCCTACACTTCTCCACCTGACCTCCTTATCTGGAAGGAATGATCTGGAACTCCTCTGTGGGAAATCTCTAGGCAGGTGTGGACACAGTGCAGATGTCAGTCTCTACTTGCTGGTGGCTGGAAGAGGCTGGATATGACTTTTTTCAAGAGCTCTTTCCAAGGCACAGCAGAAGGTGGGTAAAGAGCATAAATTCTACTGGTACTTGCAAGAAATCATGTTCCTCTCCCAGAGCCCGTATCCCTCTTCATGAGACCATGTCCTTTCCTTGAGACCACATCCTTCTTCCTGATACCACATCCCTCTGGAGACCATATCCTTCCCTTTGTAGCCATAGTTCTCTTTCTGAAGCCTTGTCCCGCCTTCGGAAGCCTTACTCCGCTTTCTGAAACTCTGTCCCTCTTTTTCTTCCAGGAAACCGGGTCCTGCAGCAAGCAGGAAAAGAAGAAAATTCAGTGACCGGGAACCCTTTGGACATTCGGTTCCTTCTAAAGAGCCAAGAAAAGCAAATCTGACTGTCCCTGGCTTCTCTGGCCATTCTCTCCACTTCTGGTCAGGTCACTCATAGCTGTCAAGTTGGACAATAGCAGCCTCTGGAAGAACACCTGCAGACAGAAAGACTCATATGACAAACAGTGCCAGGAGAAAGCCAGGGGATGTGACCGAAAGAAAAAGCCAGAATGAAAACCAGGCCAAAGAACAGGACACAGCCTATCCAGATCCAGACACAGTAAGCATCTGTTTCCTTACAACGAATTGTTTCAATTAAATTTTTTTGAAGAATCAAAAGACACAGGAGGCCAGATGCTATAATTTAAGACAAAGTGGTAGCTAGAAAGGCTGGTTCCTTACTGAGAATGACTGTATATTGTTTTCATTATCTGTTCATATGTGCTCTGTTTTCCCATAAAACCCAGCGCCCATTTCAAAGGGTAAAGTTTGCTTGTCTGTAGACCATTGATATGGAAGCTATTTGTGCCAGTTAGAAATGCGGTCAGCTACACATAAGAGAAAAGCCTGATAGGCAAGGGCTTCAAGGGTAATATTTTATTGGTCTGATGCAGAAGCATTTGGGGTCAGCAGTCTGGTAACAGCTAGGGAATCCAGCTTTTCTTTGGGCATCACAGTCCTCGCGGTTCAGGTCTCCATCTTCGAGCTTCAAGGATCTGAGGTAGCCGTGGCTCTTTCGGTGATCACCTTGACATTCCAGGCAGACAGAAGAGAAAGAAACCTAAGTGGATAAGATTCATTTCCGGAAAGCAAAACTTCCCCTTCAAGTCCTATAAAAGCAGATTTACAAATCAGGGGCCAAAATGGGGTCACATGGCCACTCTTCGTACAAGGAGTCTGATATACTTTTAGCTGGACATACATCCATACACATACACATACACACACATCATGGTTCTACTGCTACAATGAGCCTTTATCATGGACCAGAGGAGTAGCTGAGCAGCTGATGTGGCCACAATGGCACAAACATAGGCAGCAGCCTGGAAATCCCTGTGTCTGATATTTGATGTGGGCACGTGAGGCTAGGCTGCCAACACCAGAAGCAGTGGGAAGAGCCTAGCATCTCATGCCAGCACCTAGATGTCCATTGCTAATATTAGTCTTGTCTACACCTCAGATTCCCTAGGCAGAGGTGGGGTTATTTGGTTGGGTAAGAAGGGCTATAGCAATGGATGCCATGTGTAATTTGTTTTCTTCCTCCCCTGCACAGGACTGGCCACTGGAAAGTACTGTCTTGTACTTATTTAACTTCTAGACTCATTAAAAGCAACAGCAAAACAATTTCAACACTGGCTGAGGTAGCTGTCATTCCTATTTATTGTACCTGTATGTATTGAATGTGTTTTATTAATGCTTCAGAATCATCACATTGTGATGTTAGGAATGAGCAGGTGGCATTTTCCTCCACCAGAATGTACCATATAATGAAAGAAAGAAAGAAAGAAGGAAAGAAAGAAAAAAAAGAACTAGTTGACTAGTTGTTTGGACCTATGTTTCTCATAAATAAATAATTTAAAAACACTAGAAAAGCAAGAAATATCATTCAGCCATGATCAAGAAGAAAATAAAACTATAATGTATGAGCCATCATAGAACAACAGAACCATCACTAGTAAAGGTAAACCCTTTCTTTTTTATTTAGACAAAAAAGAGGAAATGTTGTGGAATAGGAAATTTGTTTAACTATGTAAAGATGTGTTGCTACTGTTTATGCTGCATTTGTTTAACTATGCAAAAATGGATTGCTGTTTTACCTTGCCTGCCTAAGACACCTGATTGGTCTAATAAAACATCTGAATAGCCAATAGCTAGGCAGAGGAGGTATACGCAGAGAGAAAAGAGGAGCCAGCCAGGGGGCCAGCTAGCCAGAGGCCAGCCAGATGAACATGGAGGAAGCAGAAAAGCAAGATAGACAGTATGTAGGTGAGGTAAACAAGGGCATTACCTGGATTAGTAGAAATGGATTAATTTAAGTTGGAAAAAAGAAACTAGCTAGAAACAAGCCTAAACTAAGGCCAAGAATTCATAATTAATAATAATTCTCTGGGTCATGATTTGAGCTCTATGTCATAATTTGGGGGTTGGTGGTCCAAGAAAGCCTGCTACACATCAGGAAGCAACAGAACCATCACAGAGTAACAGAACCATCACAGATAGTACCTGGAACCCAAAGGGGCACAAAGCAAGCCTTGTGATCACTCCTGACCTTCCAGCAAGAATAAGAGGACCCCAGAGGAGACCCCTGCCCCCAACTGTAGGGAGTTAACAAGACAAAGCAGGCAAAAGTTGTTCTTCCTTCAGAAACCAGTAAGCTATGGCCTGGAGAGACTCTGGCCTCCTGAGAGAATCACCAGAGCTTTGGGCCTTGTCTTCTCAGACCTGCTGCAGCAAGCCAGAACAGTATTTTCAGAAAACCATCTACCCAGCTGGGACAGGACATCAAGATAAGAAAAAGACCCTTGCAAAGCAGCCATCATCCAGAGGCTAAGTACACTTTTCAATGAAAAAGCACAAAAATACTGTTTTTCTTTGTTTATGGATGGCATCTAGCATGAACCGTTGTGTGAGAGACACATTAGCATAGCTGTGACTACCCTCTATGCATAGGGCTTGCTTCTTTCACAAAATGTAATTGCCCCACTTTCTATGCTTTTAGCCAAAGACAAAGTTGTAACAATTTAAAAGGTCAAAGCCGAGATCAAACTGTGTGTTTTAATCTCAAAATTTAAAAAAGAAAAATGTAAATTGGGCCAAAACTTCAAGAATAACAAGCCTCATGGATAGAGTATATATTCATGAAAAGTTTGCCATGACATGCAAACTACCTCTTGGATGACATGTCTTGTATCTGAGTAGCAGATGCCACCTCATATGAGGTGTCTGCTATGGAACAGTGAATGCTGACATGTCACTGACAAGGAGCAAGTGAATGGAATAGAAATATCACCAGTTCCCCAGCCCTCCACAGTAGAAATCAACACTGTCTCTAGCACGATGACCACGACAATTTATCTGGCCAATATTTGAAATAAATGCCTTGGTATGTTCATATCGATTGCATTTATTTTTTGCTGACAGAAATCGCATCTGCTAACTCCATCTTTTGGGGGGGGGGTAGCTTCGAGGATGATAAATTCCACCATAGGGCATCATAAACTGTCCTGAAAAACGAGCCCCACTTGCATGGAAACAAAATGCCTTCCCTTCCACATGGTTGTTCTTCAACAAGAAATAATGAAGGAAAACAGTGTTGAAATGTGCACTGCAATTCTTAATGGCATTTTAATAGTTTAAATTAGGAGCAAAAGGCCTCTCGGCATGTGGCTTTGCATAAACATTGCCCTTTTGTGATATTAATTGGGGTAGGGAGAGATGTCAGATGGCAGGCTTCCACTCAGCTCCCATGGTGCAGCAGCTGAGTTGCACAGAACCCCCTTAGAAGTAACAACCAGCCCCAAAGTTACAGAGGAAAGCAAACTCTATGGGCACCCCCACCTATGGTGCCATTACTTGATTGTGACATGCATACACTGCCTGTGCTCCTGTCCCTGCAACCCCTGCATGTATAGAATCTTAGCAGACACAGTCTGACATGAGTCACATGACTCTTCTCAACCACTACAAAGATAGTTATCAAAATAATATTCCATAAGAGATAGTCACTAAGACCTGAGAGTAGCCGATTGGGAGATGTTCCGAGACTCCAGCATGCCAGCAGAGAAAGGGAGATCAGTTCTTCCAGGGAGAGTGGGATTCTATGTTCAGATCCACATAAGTAGACTTGTTCTAAGGCAAATCTGTTCCCAACCCTGAGGACATGCTTGTCACCAACAAAGATTAAGGGCTGCACTCTGTGAGTCCTAATACTAGTTCCTAGTGTCTGGTTGAAAAAAAAAAAGTTCACCCCAGTCGTAATCCCAGCACTTGGAGACCAAGGCAAGAAGAATTCAAATTCGAAGCCAATATAAACTACACAATAAATTTCAGAGCATCCTGAACCATATCATGAAACTCTCAAAAGAAAGAAAGGAAAAAAAGGAAAGAAGGAAGGAAGCACTAAAGAGATGATTTCATGGCTTAAATTAGGGAGGGTGCCTATGGGATCAAGGAAAACAGAGAATGGCTGGCCATCTGAGATGGCAGGAAAGGCATCCCAGGCAGAGGATCCCAAGTGAATCAGTGTCCAGACCCCTCCATGAACCCCACACAGACCTGCAGCCGTGCTACATACCTAAAAAGCCAACCAGGTTCCAGGCCAACCTGGACTATTCTCCACACATACCTTATTGGTGTAGATGCAATACCAGGAGATTAAAGGGCATGGATTCCCAGGAGAACAGGAAAATACCAATGCTGTGTTCCAGATGCACAGAATGTTTAGAGAACCTCCTTCTGAGGTCTCCATGGCAGCCACCAGCAACATCACATGAATTATAGTGCAAATGTGAAGGTCTGAGATCTTTGGTAGACACCAGGCTACACGTTAGACTTCTGATAAATACTGAGAGATTGCACACCATGCTGTCAAAGCAGAAGATCTGAATTAATCACAAGTTTTCCAGATGTCTCATGGTGGCCACAGGAGCTCCCTTTATAAATTGAGTTGAGGACTATCAGCCTCAACAGCAAGAAACAAGAGGAAGACAACTGTCCTTGAGCCAGAAGAGAGCAATTGACTTCCTCCACCCCAAGGGTCCTCACTGAGGAAATACTCATCCCTGGGGGCTTCATGTGACATCATGTTGGGACTTTAGTGCTTAACACAGAAGACTGTTTTTGCAGAACACAGTGTTAAGTCGAACCACTCATGGGGAAGCTTGCTTCTGCTGCTACATTCTCTCAAAGCACACAGGAAGCCCAAGAGATGTTGCAAACCCTCTCCTAGGGGATAGTGTCTCCATAAGATGTAGCAGGCATCCTACTTAGAGACCCCTCTTGAATAGCAATGAGGCCCCAAAGTAGTGAAGGCCAAATCATCACAGTGAGGTCTATACTATTTCTGTAATAGCAGCCCAGGTCAGAGCATTCAGGAAAGGCTCATCTTTTGTAGAACTGGTTCAAGGCAGCTGCAACCCCCAAACTGCACCTTAAAATACCAGATGGAATTCTTCCTCACTTTTCTCTCTATTGAAATCTTGGGTTTCTCCTTCTTCATTCATCACTTACCACCAAAGGCATTAAGCATGACATAGAAAAGTCTTTGTAGATAAGAACTGGGTGTTTTGATTTATATGATTGCTCTAACTACATTATCCACATGGGAAATTGTTGGCTAAATCAACATGATTGAATTGTGTTCCCAGAGTTTCTCTCCAAACTGCGAGTGATTTTGATGAAGAACCCATAGAAAATGAAATAAAGACATCCTGTGCTGAAACAGAACAAAATAGTTCTTGCACTGGCAGACTGGGCCTCAGTGCCCACAAATTACCTGCTGACTATGCACATAACCACAGTGTTCCTTGGGGGAGAGAATCTTGACAGATGTATTCCCAACTCATAAATTGAAATTGTGACCAAAGCCGTACATATGTGGTAACATTACTGTTTTAAACAATGAAAAGCCTAATTACTTAGACTATGACAGTACAAAACAACTGTGTCAGTCTCGTTTTTATTGCATGTGATTGAGCAATGACGTGAACAAATGGCCTGTGTGTTGGTTAGCTTGCCAACACTAGAACAAATCCTGAAGACAGCCAGCTCATTGTAGTACTAGAGGGTTGAACCTCAGACCACAAGCATGCTAGGTGAAGAATCTCCAGTTGAGATAATCAACCTAGAAAGAGAATGTGTTTATTTGGGTCAGAATGGTAGAGGTTTCAGTCTGTGGTGATTTGACCTCTCTGCTTTGGGCCTGTGGCAAGAGAGCATGTGACAAATAAAACCAATCGCCTCAGACAGAATGATAAAAGAAGTGAACAGGGTCCCCAATCTCCTGAACCTTTAACCTTTTACTTTTGCATCTTTGTGACAGAAACTTCTGACAGAAATGGCTTAGGGGTAGACCTACAGTTTTAGAGAACCTTGGGCTACCATGATAGAAAGGAATGACAGAGATTGTAGAGGTAGGAACATGTGGGGAAGGTTCTTCACATTGTGCGGGACCAAGAAGCAGAGAAAATGCTAGACCTAAGGCCAGGGCATAAGCTTCTAAATCCTAATCCCAGCAACACACTTCTCCCAGCCATAACTCATTTCCTCAAGGCTCCACTGCCTCACAAAATGGTGCCATCAGCTGGAAAACAAACACTGAGAACATGAGCCAGTGATGGACAGTCCAAATTCAAACTGTTACATGTCCCCTTAGCTAAAAATCTCCAAATATGCTCTACCTCTTAGGGTTTCCACCCCTTCCCAAAGCATCAGGCTGGGAACCAAGGCTCTGACACATTCAGGATCCAAACTAACAACACTGAGGTAACTGAAGACCCAGTCTCTTCATGTCAAACACGTAAGTACAGCATCCAGTGTCTTCTCATCTAGGCCAAGCATAAATTTTGATTGACTAGTAGAGGAACTGTCATAATAGAAAATATTTTGTAATAATTTGCTATTACACAATAAATGAATGTAAATATGTATGCTGTTGTGCTGTAACTGTTAGAACAGTGGCATATATCAAGACACTTCACAGACTACAGAAATAAATTCATGAGACAGTCGGAAATGAAAGGGAAGGAATGAAAAATGGCAGCATCCAGTAAACCTCCCTGCACTGAGACAAACTGGTTCTGTCAGAATGACCAGATCTGGCTCCCTAGCCTTGATTCATAAATGTCATTCACCAACAAAAAGAACGGGGACTCCAGGGAGAAAGGACTGAGTCTGGGTCGGTAAAAGATGAACCTGAACTGTTTCCAGCTGTGAGAAGTAAAAAACCTTCAAACACTGATGGGGACATGTTTTGATGATGCAGGAACCAACTGCCCAAATCTGGGACAGTGTCAATAAAATATGTAAAGACAGAAATGCATGATTTCCTATAGGATACAATAGATATAATCCACTCACCCATACTGATACAAAAACTAAACTGGTAAATAAATATGAAAATAAGAGGCTCTGACTTTGCAGTAGAATTTTAACTAATAAATAGGGAAAAGATGATGGAAATGTAACAATCGTCATTTGAAATACAACAGCAATTGTTCCAGCAACAATTATCAATGGGTTCCAAGTTAAATGATAAGAAGTAGTATCAAAGTATCTCTCCATATAATGCTCATGAGTTGCATAGAGGAAGAAAACAACTTTTCGATGAAGAACACTTTCAAGTACCAACAGGTTATCAGTTAACATCATCAGTTGGGGACCAATCTTATGTGCTTCCTGACAGAGAGGACAGCATCCGTTCTTAAGACTCATTGTCAAAAACAAATAGCCTGTATTTAACCATCATGAGACATTAGACAAACTCTGATTAAGGAATTATGCATAGGGTAACTGGCCAGTAACTTTTAAAGGTATCAAAGGTCATGAAAAATGGAGAACTGTTCTGTGAGGCTTTAGACAAGCTACTTCATTTCTTCATTATTCATTTATAAGACCGGGCCAATAATAGCAGCCAGTTCACCAGGCTCAGATAAAGAGTACAAGAAATAATACATCAAGTGCTCTCTGGCACAGAGAGCTCGGGATAAACATTGGCCACTTCCACCCTCTTCTTCAACATTAGTATCCTTTTACTTAGAAAGCACTACTGATTGTCTCACCAGACTCCAGTTGCTTGAGAGTGGTAACTCTGTCCAGATTGGTCACCAGTGAAGGAAGAATCCAGTTACAGCTGACCTCTTAAATTATTTAAAACATAGACCTACTTGCTATCACAGAGACCCAAATTACCAGTAAATTAAACAAGGCAAGTTATTTTTGTCATGTACCCACCTAATCATGTATGGTCCATGACTCTAAGATGCCTCCTGGATGAGGTCCCAACTCTTAACCTTGGTTGTGACCATTGCCACAAGGCTCATGACATCATCCATACTCTAGCCATATCGTGAAGCAAGGAAGATCAGGAGGGAGGACATATCTCTTAGGGGTATAGTCATGAGTCCAGTTGCAAGGAGGGTTTTGAGATGCAAGTTTTTATTCTGGAGGCTGAGAAGCTCACTACACCTTGGTGGTCCTTTCACTAGAGATAAATGGAAGATACTGTTTGGAAACGGCCAGCAGACTCGCCCACTCCATCGGATCACTGTGTTCAACACCCCTGCTTGATTGCCTACCCTGCTCCTCACCTTTGCCTGGTATAGAATCCCTCTTTTACTTTTTGGTACCTGAAGAGATAGATGTTCCTTTATATACAAGCCTTCTTAAGCACCTGACCACCTTCCAGCAGGGATTAGCTTCCCCGGAACTTGTCCTGAAGTGGCATTTGTCATACTGGACCTGAACAACTGTTTGTTAATATTTCCCACAATGTAAACTCACGATGGCCAAGGATAAGATATACCGTATCCTTAGGGCATTGTAGCACTTTTTGCTAAATATGACATATACACTTTAAAAAGTCCATATTTGAATTCCCAAGCTAATGTTGCTTTGGCTAATGGAAGAATATTCTTGGAATAAATATGACCACCTCACCCCAGATCCAGGTAAGTGGTAGAGAAAGTACTAGCAACATCAAACCCACTGCTTAGCAAAGAAGAGAATCCAGAAAGTGCATGCCCCACAGGACCCTGAAGGTGTTTGTCCTGCTCTTGGTTTATGCTTGCACCAGCTGAGATGGAGGACAACATGAGGTCTGTCCTTCTTTCAAGGAAATAAGCCAAAGCTGAAGCTGCCACCAGCCTGGGGTGACACACACCAGCCTCGTGATCGAGAAGAGTTTGTGGCAACATCTAGGCTCTATTGGTTGAAGATACAGCAGAGATGGCTTATGAACATGAAAAATCTATTTAATGTTAAAAGCCTTTGGGTTTTTTCACATTAATTTCTCTGTTGGTATCTTGTGAGAAGTAGGCAACACTGTATGAGCCAAAGAAATGAGGCATTTCACCCAAAACACTAAATTTCCTTGGCTTCTTAACCTTCCCTTTAGTTCCAAATCAAAAATCTTAAATACACATTTGTGGATCTGAGTTTTATTTATTTAATGAAAGAGACAGAAAGATGCTTTTTAGACCATTTCTGTTGCCCAGGGATCAAATAAAAAGAAGGGAATGTGCAAACCACTAAACCTGAACAGAACAAATAAGAAAAAGGACCTACTGGGTTACAGGAGACCTAATCCCACTGCCACACCTCGAGCTGTCTACGCTCTTTGCTTTCATAACACCACACCTCCAAAAGCAGAATATTCAGCAGCAATCAGTATGTTGAGGGTTTGCTCTTCTTGCAGAAGTGAGTTTTTATAGCATTAGACCATCGAGCATTCTGTGTCTGGCTACCTTAGGAGTTATATCCCATTTCATACCTTCAAACTACATCAATTCTGTTTTAGTACAGGTTAGAGAGGCACCAGGCTGATAAATAAGATTTTCTTCTTACCTGGAAAGAGAAACCAAAGACTTTTTTCTCTGTGGAAACTCAGGGAAAGTTAACAGGTAACCAAGAACTCTTTCATGAAGAAGTCATCAACTGGGCAGGTCATTCCAGGCCCTTGGTGTATGAGTCTATGATGTCACCATCCGTCAAGACCACTCAGTGATCCTTGGACTTCCTGTTGCTTTCTGGTTGTTCAATGAACACAATGCAGAACCAGATCTGTGATCCTCAGCTATCTCCCTGACAGTGAGCACTGTACATAAGGCCATGAGAATTGCCTCACACTCATGTATACATGCATGCACCCACAGGCAATGTCCCTTATTTTATATGTATATGTGCTTTGTCTGATGTATGTCTGTGCACAATTTGAATGCATGGTCCCTGTGGAACCCAGAAGAGAACACTGAGTGCCCTAGAACTGGAGTTACAGACTTATCAGCTGTCATGTGAGTACAGGGAATCAAATTTTGGTCCTCTAGAAGAACAGCTAGTGCTCTTAATTGCCAAACATCTCCCCAGCCCTTTAATTCTTACTTTTAAAGAATAATGTGTTGTGCAGCATGACAGGCTTAGAGGGTTAATTTCCCAGCATACTCTTCACAATGTCTTAAGAACCTGATCTCTAAAGCGCGAAGCCCATCTGTAACTAAGTTTCAAATGTATATCTTTATTGGCAACGGGTCACTACTGGTCAGAGCTGTAGTTCCAATTAAGAAAACAGGCCACTAAGCCTTCTCTAGTCAGTCTATACCAGCTGACTCCGAGTCACACAAAAATGCAGTCTCTTTCCCTATCTCCCTACAAAGGACATTTCCATTAAAGTTGATAATTTGGTTCCAACTGCAGATGATACATAATGACAATTCAAATTAGAAATTACATCTTAATTGTGTATTTGAATTGGCTAACTTGAAGTATTCTTTGGAAAAACCCTAAATATAGAAAGCCAAGAATTGTTCAGTAATTACACAAAAGGAAGGAGTTTACAATGCTTTCATCTTCTTGTCAAATGACCACACCTATTCTAGGTTTTTTATTTGGCAGGAGTTATAGCAGTCACGTTGATCTGAATGGAAACAACTATCTACTCTATCAGTGAGATAGAGTTCAGTGATAAGTTCCCAGAGGAGACAGCCTGTCTCTATCAATTACTCGCTGCGTGACCTTGACAAGTTACTTCACCTTTCTGTAGACCAGGTCATCTGTAAACAAAGTTATGAATAGTAAAATCTCAAAGGCTGTTGTGTAGACATTCGGTCCCTCACAGTAAGGATTAAATAATTCGTAGCCAGTATCTGAGCCCATGCAGAGCACCAAAGTTACAAATTATCATCCACTGGATGTCAGAGGATGGATGATCTTTCCTTTCTTCCATTGTGAAATATAAAGCTTCCTCTACAAAGTGAATGAGCCACCAGCTTAACCAATGTAAAGCGACTGGTACCTCTCCCAGGAGAAGAAAGCATTTTTCTGTATCTCACACTTTGGATGCATGCACTGAGACACTGTTCTGTTTTACCTTGTTTAGCCTTGATACTGTAGAGTGAGTGATCCTTATCTGTGAGAAAGCATCCTTAGAAGTACACATACGTATACATACACACACACTGAGAGATCTTAGCTTTCAGTGGTGATAATCATTGTGACCAAACACAGAATTTTTTTGCTCTCTGAAGTTGAATATCTTCCATGTGTCCTGCTTAGTATATAATGGCTTGACTATGCAATTTATTGAAGTTATAAACTATGTGGCTGTCCAAAAATAAATGTATAAAGAGGACACTTAACCTGCAGCAAAGAAACAAAGAGAGAACTTTGCAGGATAGGAAGATGTAAGTTGGCACTGCTGGAGTGTCCTCACCAGTGTGGTGAGGAACCGACCTTTAGCACCAGGAAGTCACAGAAGCCTCTGCTGTTGGAGTGGGAGGCATCATAACATTTGTCACCCAAAGAACTGACTCACACTCAAGCTGGAGTCTAGAAGAGCTCAAGGCCAGATGTCTGGAGTTATTCCAGGTGTCCTGAAAGGCCCAGGAGAATAGCTGCCATTGCCAATGCCAAGGCTCCTCTTCTACAGGGGCAGTGCTGAGTGTGTGAGGCATGGCCCCCTTGCAGGCAGGCAGGCAAGCAGCAGCCGCAGGGCCGTGAGCGTGTTCCTCTCCACTTCCAGCTTAACATCTCGCCTTCCGAACTACAGAAAAGAAATAACTCGTTGTATTTGCCCTGAATTCGTTCCATTTGTACAAGCCATTTCTGTCAAGTGTATATGCATATAAATGTGCATTTGTGAGCCTTAGATGAAACTCCATCTTTCCATCCAAACCCCATATGTTATGTTTGAGTGTAAAACTCCTTTGAGTAGAAATATGTTCTCAATGGATGGGCTGAAAAAAAATCAGGGCGAATTGTAAAGAGTAAGATCTGCATTGTCATTTACAGCCGATGGAGAGTAACAAATGGTGCTTTGATCACTTGCAAACAAGCTCAGAGTCAAGCATATTAAGGGTTGGGGAGATGTCTTGCTGATTAAGCTGCGGCCCTGCAAGTGTGATGACCTTAGTTCAAATCCCTAGAAGCCATGCAAAGCCAGGATCAGTAGCTGTGTCTGTAAATTCTAGTACTGCTATGGCACTGAGACCGGGGCAGAACAATCCCCAGGAGCTCAAAGCTAACTAACCTGAAGGATGCAGTGGTAAGCAACAGAAACTCTGACTCAAAACAAGGTGTAAGGCAGAGGCCAACACAAAGCATTGTCTCCTAACCTCCCTACATGTGCCCACATACATGTATTATACATTCGTGTACAGACACACACAAATAAAAATTTATATGAATTATTCTGTGTTATTTAGCTACTCATTTGCCTTTAGCTCTCCTAGAAATACATGTACAATTTTTTTCCTAAAGTTCAAATTCTGGAATCAGTCACACGGCAAACATGGTGCAGGATAGAAGCCCAGGATTAATTTAACATGTAGCATTCCCTAGACTGTCGCTAAATTTAGGTTTCAGTTAGCTTTCTCCAGGCTCCCCAAACCTTAAGGACCCTGGTAGGCTGTTAACACATCCATGAGTAAGCAAGCACTCTGTCTGCCAGTACACACAGAGCCCTGGAGGGATCCAGACATCTAGGGGTTTTTTTGCCTCCCTCCTCCCACAAGAAGAGACCAATTTCAGATGTCACACCGAGCACCCAGACCATCTGTATATGTGTATTCACAGAGCCCTGTGAGCAGACACCCTCTGAAGGAGCCTTTAAGGAGCTGGCAAACACTACCATAGCCTTTCTAGGCCAGATGTTTGCAAAATGAAGTAGACTACAGGTCTCTGGAGTCATTCTTCCTAAAAGTAGATGAATTCGTGAAAATCATATTAAACTGTAGATTCTGATGTAGAAATCTAGTAACTAGGATCTGAGGACCTCAGTTTGAGTTGCATTGCTAAAACATGACACCATTCCACTCAATGAAAGAAGCATAGTTTAGAGACAGACAGGTACCAGATATCATGCCTTCTCCTGGAGGCCCACAGAGAACAAGACAAAGGTTTTGCCTTAGAAGAGCTTGGCTGCTTACCACACAATAAGTAAATTCTGCACTGAATACCATCCCTCATATCTTTCCTGTAATAAGGAAGTTTGCTTGTCTTAGAAATCTTAACAAAAGTCTCTACTTATTCTAAATGAGTCATGTGTTCCCAAGTACTATGGTCTTTAGATAATCAAACTTTCAGCAGAAAACTCTAGAGTTTCTAAGAACTATGCACACCAAGGCAGCAGAAGGCATGGATTCCCTCAAGAAAATCAGTGAGCCCACAAATATTTCACTCACTGCTTTGTGTGCAGAAGATATGAAGTCGAAAGTATGATTTAATTGCTCCCAAGGAGATTACAGTCACATCAGAATATAGACCAGATCAATGCACATCAAACGATTTGAAGGCAGTTACAAATGACTGTACAGGCAGGTGCACAGAGAAAAGAGACATGAAATGTGGCCTGGAATAGAAGAGTCCACGGACATGGCCTGGTAGATGCAGTAATAAGCTGGCTGGTGCGCTAAGACATGAAGATACTGACCAAGCTGTAGGACAGCATATTGTTATCTTAAAAAAAAAAAAAAAAAAAAAAGTAGCCAGGTGCAATTCTTTGGTGCCCATCATGATGATTTTCCCTGTGCTGTGGCCTCTTCTAACATGATCCATAACTGCAGTGTCCTGTTTGGGCACCTAGTCATTTGATGTCCCAGTCTTTCGATTTACCATGGCCATCTTCATTCCAACAGATTCTCTCTAACTCTTGACCAATGGTGCCTTTGCCATCTCACATAGTGGAGGTTCCTAGAATTCCTGATATCACCACATCTACATTCTGTTCCACCAAAAACATAGATGACAAATCTTGTGTCTCACACTGCTTCCAATCCTGTATCCCTCCTGCTTCTCTACTACACAGCATCAACTACAGGTCTTCTTTGCACCCAGCTTAAAGCTTCATAATGTAACTAGAGAATAATTGACTAACCTTACAATTGGTTTTAACCACAAATGTCCAGGTAGCGATGGTAACAACGGTGACATTGTTGGTGATACTGTTTATTAATACCGATTCTGTCTGACTATGAAGTACCCTTATTTCTGGTTCTGAGTCAATGAGTATGCAATTTTATTTGACTTAACTAATCTCAGTATTGCTCAAGAAAAGCACTATTGGCATTTGAACAGAAAAAGCCTTCATTTTATAAAGGACTGTTGGGAACAGGGCAAAAGACTCAGCACTGCTTTGCTAGCCCATCTAAAAATCCAATACTATTCTATAATCATAGGAAAAAAATGTCAGAGGTTCTCTTTCAATAATCTGCTCCCTCAACCAGATTGACTTTGGGCACAATCCTACAGTCACTTGAAAACCACTGGCTCGCAGAAAGAGAGCCACTTTGGCCTTCAAACTGAATCTGCTCTGCACTCTAAACTTGAATACCCTTTAGCTTCCCCGAGTCCTGGTCTTCCCTAAAAGATTCGTAGCAGCATTTCTGCCTCATAGTTGCAAGTCTCAAGTGCTCAAATAAAATATTATTAGTGAAACTAATTGGTGAGTTCATTAAAACTATGTTTGACTGTAACAGAAAGCTGTTAGCAACAGTTTGAGCAAGTAGGTGTGCACTCTCCCATATCACAACTATCATGAAGACTAGTTAGTGGTTCATGGCTAGTGAAGTGATCTCTAAATAACATCAACAGTCCTGGTCCCTCCGTCTTTATGAAAACATCTTTTTACTATCATGGTTGTATGTCACTCAAAAGATTGACCACATTTCCATATTCAAACTTACAGGTCAGCCAGAAACAGGAAGAGGTAGAAAGAGTAAGGAAGGAGAGAGGAAGAAACAGAGAGAAGGGATGGAGAGGTCAGAAGGGAACAAGGATAAAACACAATGTTTGAAAAGTGCTGATGCTCCTAGGAGGCTTCTACTTATGCCTTCTTTATTGTCCTGATTGTTTCTAACTCCAAAGAATTCTGGGAAATATTTTTAGTGAAGCATATTGCCTCCCTGAACAAACTTAAGGTTCTGTGAGAAAAAAGAAAAAGAAAATGTATAGTAGGTGGGAAGCTGATAGTATCTTCAGTAAACAACAAACTACTATGGAATGTAAGGTGGAATGACTGTAAACTCTTGAAGAAAAAGCTATCAGGAAATATAGTACCTTCAAGAATTTTATCACAAAAATTCCATCTGGCATGCCATGTATCTGTATAAATAAACGATGGTTGTACATTCAATAATCTTGGCAGCCCAATTAGCTAATGAGGCATACCTCTGCCCACAATGCAGAACATTCTTCATGCGTACCAGATTCTAAAGCAAATAGCACCTGGTTGCTCATGGCAACCAGAGAGTAATAATAAAAGTGCATAAATGAACATCAAGACTTTGTGGGTTTGAAACCACCTGGCATCCATTTCACATATATTTAATCATTACAGCCAGCTCCCTGTGAGAAATGCCTTCCCCAACACAACACACAGATTGATGAAACTGTCAACCAAGGTGCTGATGACTCAGGTGCCAAAAACAAGCTCCTAAGCCAACCTCAACCAACCAACTCTGTCTTCCAAGACCTCTAAATGTCTGAAGAGGGGAGATGAAAGAGAGAAAAGAGAAAGAAACGAAAAGAAAAAAGAGAAAGGAAGGAAGGAAAGGGAACAGGAGTGGGTAAGAACAGGAAGAAGGGTGGGAGAGGTATGAAAAAGAAAAAGAATCCAGCCTAGCTCTTATTGCTCCTCACCAGGGGGCTCCTCTATTTGTCTATGTTTTCCTGTTCTCTTCAACTCACTTGGGTCAATATGATGGCCAATGACTTCAGACAGATGTTCTCAGAGCCTCCCAGCTGTAGGCTTCCAAGAAGACTTTATTGAGCCTCAAAGCCAAAACCTGAGAGCATTCCCCCTAGCCTCTAGATATGTCATTAATTTATTAGAAATACTGGAGCTGTCAAACGGCTGCTAGGAACCTAAGAATAAAAAACTTCCAGACCATCAGAGAGCTCCTGGCCAGGACTTCAAGCTATGATCTCTACCTTATGACTTTTCTCTAGTGAGAAATATAAGTCTGAGCACATGATTCACACCTTAGCTCCCACATCTGGAAATGACAGCTGATACCACTGAGTCAGCTTTTAAAACATGCCAACATGCTTCAACCTAGTTTCAACTGCGCCTGCCCACTGAGTTTCTCATGCCATGTCTTAGCCTCCTGATCAGGCCTTGCCCCTGAAGCTATGTCAAGACCATCTCACCATTTAGTGAGGCTGCCTTTTGCTCAGAGTGGGAGAGATGTTGTCCTGGTTCTCCATATGCCCAGGGTGAATCAACGCTCCATGAACAGACTACAGTTCTAATTTCCAGCCTCTCAAGCCGTTCTGTGTTCTGCTTCAGTGGAAACTGCCCAGCACACAGACGCCATCACCAAGGTTTCATCAGTGATAACATTGTGGCTCAGTCAGGTAAACAACTCCCAGCAGGACAGCTGTTCTTCAAGTCTCTGGCCATTGTCTTCTCTTCATGGGTATCACAGTCATCTCCTCTGTTGGGCTCTGACATTTTATCTTATTCCTATTTTTTTTCCTTTATTCAACCCCAAAATTTCCCACCAGGCTTTCTGTAGAGTTACCTTCCACTCTCAAAATGGCCTATTACAGTGTTTGCTAAATAAAAGCCATTGTAAGAGAAATTTTGACCAGTGCCTAAAACAGCAATTACTGCTTTCTTCTATTATATATGAATGCTTCTCCAAAGCACCTAGTCAAAATGCAGTAGGCACTCAGGGTGCATCTCTCAGAAAGCATTTGGCTGGAACTGCAGGAAGGGGGACTTGCTATTTTGTTGGTAACACTTAAGCTGCAAACAGTGTGACCTCACATGTCCTAAACACAGAGAGCTTGCCCTCACTAGTGACCTTAGAAACGACCCACCTGAACCTGTATTTCCTTCAGCCAAATGAGACTCATCATGGCGCCTGTCATACGATTCTAATGGATCCCCATTTACAAGCTATTTTGCACAGTGCCTGGCAGGCCATCATCCTTGACATTCGGGGCATCTGAAAGTGAAATGGGAACATTGATAGGATAATATAAAGAGCACTGCACATTAAGGAGTCATTTGGAAAATGTGAAAAAATAAATGAAAAACTATAAGCAGCCAAGTCTTAGCCTCAACAAAGGGAATTCCCAGTCTACAGCCTCAGGAAAATACTGGTCTTACCAGCTAATAGGGCTGGTTAAATAACTGGCCAAAAACCATGAATATGGAAATGATCTCAGAGAAAAAATGTTTTCATTTTTTATCTATATTTTATTTTTTCTGTTTTTTTTTTTTTTTTTTGGAGGGGGTTGTTTGTTTTTGTTTTGTTTTTCAAGACAAAGTTTCTTTGGCTGTCCTAAAACTCACTTTGTAGACCAGGCTGGCCTTGAACTCAGAGATTCCCTGCCTCTGTAGTCAAGAGCATGCTCCACCATGCACAGCCTGGCACATGCCTTTAATCTCAGCACTCAGGAGGCAGAGACAGGCAGATCTCTGTGAGTTTGAGGACAGCCTGGTCTACAGAGTGAGTTCCAGGACAGCCAGAGTTGTTACACAGAGAAGAAACCATGTCTTGAAACATACATACACACACACACACACACACACACACACACACACACACACACACACACAAAATGTGTGCCAACACCTCCAGGGTTGTTTTTCTTTTAAAAGATAATAACCTAATTCCATTCTTCATGTAGGTGCTGAACGCAAAGATGAGAACATGAAATATTTTAATTCCTCCTAGGCACTAGTACAATCCTAGAGAGCCTAAGAATTTGCCAGAGTAACTGGGACATCTCAAAATGGAATTGTAGCATTTAAACCTCAATGGTTCTTGAAATTTTTCTGATCCCTGAAATGCTTAAAAGATGATCATATTGGCTGAGACCTCTACATGTCACAAATGCACAATAGCAACCCACATTACAGTGGTACTCTTCCCTGTGGCAGATTTTAAAAATTATTATTTTGTTTGACTATAATTCACATGTTATTTTTGAATGGAGAAGGGCTCAAATTTGTTTATTTCTGTTTCAAACTTAATATAAAAAAGACTACCACCTAGATTCTCCTTGGGAGTTAATGTACTATTATTTCTTTTCATCTATATGAATTCATTTTGCTTTTTTAGCTTCTGTTAGCCATGCATCTGAGGGCTGAGACTTGGTAGAATACAGCTGTACTGAATCTAAAACAATGTGACAGAGCATTTGCCCCCAAATCATCCTATCCTGGTTTTTTGGGTTATATCTTTTATTTAGTACTCTCTTAAGAAATATCTCTGTGCACAGTACTCTTGGTCCCAGGGAAACACAAATACATACTAATAAGGTCCAGTCCCTTTTCTTCTGATGGATCTGCCCTGAGGGAGGACAACAGGCCTACCAGCAAGTGATTCCAACTTGCAATGACACAGACTGGCAGATCTGTGCACAGTATGGCAGTGGAGACTAGGGAACAGAAAGTCATTTCTACATCTTGGAGCAAAGTTGATAATATGCAAAAGCTTTAAAAGATCCAGGACCATCAATAATAAACAAAAACACACAAGTAAGGAAGGGATCTTACTAAATCATACTAGGAGACTGAGACAAGAAGAATTCCAGTCCAGCCTGCATTACATAGTTGAGTCCTTGTACAACAACAACAAAAGAGAGAGAGAGACAGAGAGAGAGAGAGAGAGAGAGAGAGAGAGAGAGAGAGAGAGAGAGAGAGAAAGGAAAAGGAGAAGAGATAAGGGAGAGCAGTAGTGACTAGAAAAATAGTGCCCAGGAGAAAATATAGAATACATATGTGTGTAAATGCATATATAATAATGTATAATATTAATGTCTCAAACCTATAATAAAAATAATCTCAATCAACTGTACAGGACATATAAAGAGGTATACCAGTTGGCTTAGTACACCTCATACCTTAGCCTTTTGGGTATATTGTAACTTGAGCTTTGCTTTTCTATGTTTGGATGTTGTCTTTATGGCCACTAAACATACAGAAAGGGATTCATATAGGAGTTATAAAAGGAAGGAAATATTAGCAAAACTTGCTGGCATTTTTGTCTTTATCCTATGTGGGACTTCTGAGCTGTTTTGTGGAGAAAAAAATTATAACAGAACAGTACTTGTTCTGCCAATCTTCAAATGGATAATCTTGAGTGTTTTCAAGCCCCCTCTCCAATGACTGAAAGGGTATTTTCAGTACTGCCATAGTCCCCAAGGGGGATTTGTCATATGTACACTCAGCGACTTAGAACTTTATCACCAAAGTGTCCTTACGCACTTTTGCTTTCATTCCTATTACAAATAGTAACTCATGCTTCTGCAGTTTTCTTTGCACTAATAGCTCATCTCTCCTGTATCTAGACATGTCTTTTCTCTACATCTAGAAGCAGGAACACTAGAGGCACATAACCTGTGCAACTGCAAGGTGCCACATGCTTAAGAAAGCTTCACAGTCGGTTTAATCTCCTGTAGCTGTCATCTTGAAAGGCCTACTAATTCTTTTAATGAGAACTTTATTTTAATTTTGCACTGAACCTTGCAAGTTATATATCTGTTTCTGTCCAGAAAACAACCCACTTCGAGGTGAATTTCTTTAAGGTCTTGTTCATACACCTGGCATGGGAGCCATTACAAAGTGTTTCTGAGTCCAGGTGTGCTGGTGATTATTTGAGCCATCATTCACTTTGCAGAGTGGCTGTCACAAGCCTGGGAGTTTAAGCAGCAGCCAAATACTTTTGACATTTTATTACAGGTAACTGATCTGACCAAATGTTATGCCTTGACCTTGACTACACTTTATCATCCAGTTAGCAATTGTGTGGCTAGGCTTTCCCCCTTTAAAGTTCTGTCAAGTTTATAAACACCAGCATTCCCAAACACTAATTCAAAAATTTCTCATGGCATGGACTGCTGTGGGACTATACTCTTGTTCATTGTAAATATTTGTCACTCCTCTTGGTTTACTAAAATGCTGATTGGTCAAGTAGCTAGACAGGAAGCAACCAGACTAGGAGAACTCTGGGAAGCAGAAGAGCAGAGTAACAGATGCCAGAAGACACAAAGAGAGGAAGATGAGAATGCTGTCCTGAAGTAAAGATATCTAAGCCATGTGGCTAGACATAAATAGAATCATGGGTTAATTTAAAAGAGTTAGCAAGTAATAAGCCTGAGCCATAGGCCAAACTGTTTATAATTAATATAAGCCTTTGTGTGATTATTTGGGGCTAAATGGCTATGGGACCAGTAGGTGGGACAGAAAAACTTTCTGACTACAATTGATTTTATGCCAAATTTAACAGTTTTGAGCACAATTTGATTAAGGATATGAAGAATTTTGGTAAATGCTAAGCCTTATGACTTCCATTATTAAAGACTCATACCAGACCCTGAACCTGAGCTGGTCAGTGGCTCTTACCTGAGCTGCAAAAACAGTGGTTGAAAATCTACAAGGGAGGGGAGTTATTTTCTTAGCCTTGACAATTCAAAAGAGTGACTTTAAGGTGAGTGGCAAAAGGGTGTCTATAAAGTCTGCATTCATCTCTGGACAGCTCATCGCACTTCAAGCCATTTCTTCCATTATAATTGTCATTTTTTTCTACCTGTCCACATTGGATCTTGACACAGAAACTGTCATTGGTTCTGATACAATGATTACTCACTCATTCTTCAGAGGTCTGAGACCAGATGTGAGCTCATCACATACTGTTAACAAATCTTAAGGCATTCTCTTGAGCGCCAAGGGTGCAGTGCAGTTGATAGAGTACTTACCTCGTATGTACAAAGCCCTAGGCTTGATCCTCGGCATCACACAAACCAGGCATGGTGGTGTATAACCATATAAGCCCAGTATTTGGGAGGTGGAAACTGGAAGCCAGAAGCTTAAGGTCACTCTTGGCTGTATAATGAGTTTAAGCCAGCCTGGATCATATGAAAACCTTTCTCAAAAAAAAAAAAAAAAAGTTTGGGAATAGAGCATTTATTTGCCTTGACCTTGCTGGGTTCAATCTTCAACACACACACACACACACACACACACACACACACACACAAATCTCTTGGTGAAGACCCTTAAAGACAGTTCAGAAATTCAAGTATGGAGTATTGCATGGGCCCATGTGTTGATAAGGCGTGACAAGAGACATATCGTTGTGATCTGCGTGATTAACAAAAGTGACATATGTCTCATTTCTCTCTTGCTCCTCCTGAATTCATGTCTAGAGACTGTGTTTCAAACATGATCTTTATTTAATTGTTCAGTTCCCAGGGAATATTAACTTAATAGTTTCACCCAAATTCACATTCACTTCAAACCAACAGCATAATCCAGCTACACAGTGCATGACAAAAATCTTGGACAGAACAGGCCAAGATGTGAACACACAGGAGCAGATAATTCTTGTCTTACTCAGCATCCACAGTGAGACAGACTTCCCCACAGTGCCACAGCCTATACCAGACTATTTCTTCAGTCTGTGCATCCACAGCACTTAAAATAGTAAACATCACAATTTCTTCAAAACTAAACCTCACAGACCACCCCTAGGCACTTGAGCAGTTCTGATCCACAGTTACCTCAGATCCCTGCCCTTCTGTGTTCATGCAGTTTGAAAATAAATACTGAAAGTTCAAATTTTTGTGAATTTGCCTCTCCACATTAACAAATTCTGCAGTGCTTTATAATTCCTTGGTGGGAGCTAAAGATCTGGGTCACCTTGGAAACACTGCAGATACACCATCACTTGCTCCATACATCTAATAGAGCCTGCGGGCCATGACCTCACCCAGAAGCCTGGCACTTTCTCTGTACAAGGTAACATTGTTTTCTCCTCTTTCTCTCTATTTGATAGTTACACATTTCATCCACTTATTTAACAAATATTTATCAAGCACTCACTATAAGAAGATACTAAAGGGCACAGATTTGTTCCAGTCCCTGTACCCAGGAGTCAGTGTGAATGCAATCTTTCATTGGCTCTAAGATTCCTGAAACTCAAGCAAACCAGTCTGCACCTCCATCTTGCTCCAAACTCCTATTTGTTGACTGAATGGACTGCCTGGACTGCATTCTCTAAGTGGAGCTTTCTAATTAACAGATACATTCCAAAGTCAAAGGGCTAGGCCATGTCAGCCGAGCAGAACTCACAAACAGAATCTCTCTGATAGATAAACTGCTCCAAGAAATATTTCCTCTCCCTGATGGACATTCTGCCAGGTTAGAAAATGTGAAAGGATTGCTTTCATACACACTGCCTCAGAAATGCTCACAGTTTTGTTGCAGTTTGTCATGGCATGGGTCTGCTTGCAGCAGGGGCTGACAAGAGCTTGTTAACGCTGGGGAAAAAAAAATATTTCTCCCTTTCTCCAAGCTCTAGCAACTAAATGTCACTGATATGACTATCTCAGCCTCTAGTGGGAACTACTCCCATCTCACTTTCCTAGAATGCAGCTAGGTACAAATCTCCAGGCGCAACAATTCACCTTTTCAAATTGCAGAGCCCAGGAGCGGCAGAGTGGAGAGAAAGCAGCTGCCTCAAAACAAGGGAAATACAGACAGAAACTGTGCAAACAGAGGAAAGGAGAGCTGTTGATGTTAGCTGAGAATTTCCTCTGAGCAGAGGCCATGAGTGTTCTGCAAGATTCAAGGCTCTGTATAGCATCTAGTAAGTTTTAAATACAAAATCCAGAACCATAATTCTATTCTAGTGCAGTCCAAGTCTGTGGATATACTGGAGAAGAATGAAGTGAATTGCTTAAAAATTCTTTGCTCAACAACAAATGAATTTCACTGTGGCTGAAAAGAGCTGATGCTAATGCCATACAAAATTTGTTTTTAAATGGTTATTTTATCCAGAATCATTGTTTTTTAATGACCTTAATTTGCTGCTAACCCTTTTTCATCTATAGTGACCCAACATTAATATTTATTTTGTTCATTTAATTTTAAAGTATTCTTAAATTAGAGCTCTTTCAAAGATCCCCCTGCTGCTGAAGGCACTACCATAAAAAACATCATGGAAAACTTCGTCACTGTTATAGTAGCACTCTAGCTCAATAACAAGACATGGGAAACAATGTCAGTAGATTAGGAAACAACCATTCTAATATACCATTTAAAAAAAATGTGCTTCTTCATCTTGGATTTCACATTGTAATGACAATTAAACTCGAGAATCACCTCACATTAAAACATTTCCTATGTACATATCTTTTTTTTTTTTTAAATAAAGTCCTCATCATTCAACCCAGATTTGTCGGCTTTCCAGAATCTCATAATAAATTACTGTAAAATAAAGCTGCAAGAATATTGAACTTGTACCGTATTTAATATAATATACAACTATACTGCCTGTTTTTCCTATTCAGGTTTCATAATTTCTTATCATAACATGACACCATACAGAATACTTCAGCACAATATGAGTTCAGGGCATAGGAGTCTCATGACCATAGCTGGGAAATTCAATGATTTTCTCACTGGAAAATACCAAATCTCAAAATCCTACACACTAATCCATTTTTATTTTCTCTTCCTCAGAATCCTTTTAGTATCTAAAAGTTCTTAGTTAAAATCCCACACTGTCTGCAGCATATATTTTGTTTTGCAAATTTGCCTTTACAAAATAAAGAAAAGAACATCATATCTTCAGAAGTGCCAAGTCCCAAGCAAACTATTTCAAATTCCTGTCCTTTAGTATTATTAGTTTGGATGGGGTGCATGAGGAGGAAGGAAAACCTGTGAGTGCCCCTCCAGTCCTCAATTAAAACATTGCTTTCTTATGTCTCTGATACTGTCAAAGACAAAAACCCTCCAGACATCCATCACTGCACTAACCACAAAAGTTGCTGCCACCACCAACAGTGTTCACTCCATTTTGAAACTTGTATTCTAATCATCAGAACTTTAAAAATATATATATGTGCCTTTAAATTTTTTCTTTTTTTTTTTCTTTTTCTAAACCAACTTCAGAACAAAAACACCAGTCTCTGCTTCAAGGTACCCTGTCTCAACTCACAATACAGTAGTAATCAAAACCGAATGCCTTCAAATCTCAAGGGCTTCTTTCTTCCTTGCTCTACTCAAAGCTGAACAGGAGGGGTAGTGTGTGCTTTCTTCTCTACCCTGCCTGGTTTTGCCTGTAGAAGATTGGTTCTATTCCTGGGCACCCGGCAGGCTGTAGTTTACATGTGAGAAAACAGCTCCCAGTTATTATGAAGGCAGAGGCTTCTCCCAGCTTAACTGTGTCCCAGGTAGACGGCCAGAAACGCGGAGAGAGGGGGGTCGCAGAGGGCACTTGGAGTTACAAAGACAAGAAACACTGGTAAATCCAGAGCAATGGAGGCAAATATTAAAAAAAAAAAAAAGAATATTATTTATTATCTTCTTTATTAATACTCACATGTAACCTTTGCTGTTCACACAAAAGTCTACTTTTGAAGAATGCCTCCTTGTTCAACCAGCCCGGTGGGGGCTTTCTGCTCTGGGACCACTTCCCCCCTTCTCCACACCCGGCAACCCACATCCAAATGAATCTTACACATTCACAGATACCACACAAATTTTGTAAACAAGATTTGGGTTACTGGAATTTGATTAACCAACTTTTCACTTCTATATGGAGGGGAGGAGGGAGAGAGGATGAGAAGGGTAGTTTGTCAGAACTTTCAAGTCTTGCCTTTTCTGAGAGAGAGAGAGAGAGAGAGAGAGAGAGAGAGAGAGAGAGAGAGAGAGAGAGAGAGAGAGAGAGAGAGAGAGTTTGCGCGCGCTCATTGAGGCTGTTACTTGAAATTCACTGACTCAAAACGTTGACAGCAAGTGCCTGTGTGGTTATTTATATTATATATCTATAATAGAATATGTGGGCTTCCTCAGCTTGGGTCTGGGCTGTGTTTGTTTAAACACAACACCATTCTCTTTGTGGGTGTCTCCAAAGGGCCTCAGATCTCTTGGGAACCCCTCTCAAAGCCGGGACTTCCTAAGCAGGGTCTTGCTGAGGTCTTTGACCTCCTCGGGGCTGTTGACCCGCTCATAGCCCAGCACTGCCATGGGCTGGTAGCAAAACTCCTCCACCTGTTTGATCTGCTGGAAGGTGAGCGCGGTCCGCCAAGCGTTGGCGGCCTGCGTGGCATTGCGAGCTGACACCACAAAAGGCTTGGAGGAGGAACCCGAACCACTGGTCATGTTCAGGGCAAACTGCTCCATTTCGGGACTCACCAGCAGCCCCACAAAGTCATACACCCTCCGTAGGGTCTTAACTGGGTCTCCCACCAGATCCTCGTACCTCACCACTAAGTAGTGTCCCTGCAGCCAGTCAGGGGGCTGCAGGGCTGTCTGCAGCGTTTTGGCCATACTGTTGCAGATGACCTCCATTGCGCCCAGAGCATGGTAGTCTGCTGGCCCACCTATACCCTCCTTCTTGGCACCCAGTTTGTGGCCAGCGGCCTCCAAGAAGGGCATGCGGTGGGCTCTTGGATCCCTGCTTCGCACCACCTGTAGGCTTTCCCGGATGAGGCCGTGGCGCGAGCGGATGCGGGAGCTGGCAACCGCCCGAGGATCACGCACCAGGTGTATGACCTTGAGGTCCAGAGCTGGATCTCTAAGCAGCGGTGCCAACACAGCCACATCGAAGACGCGCACACCCTTAATAACCAGCGTGCGATACTTGCGGCACTCCTCCTCGAAACGTGCCAGGCGTTGAGGTGGGCACTTCTTGCACACGCGGTCGTCCACCAGCCCGACGACCTCCTTGCGGTAGGCGGGACAGAGTGGCGAGGAGCACACCACTTTGTTGGTAGCTGCCCCAAAGATGCCCAGAGTGGTAAGGTTGCGCCCCCCACTGCCAGCGGGGCTATACAACTGGAAAACCGAAAGATCGCAGCGGTAGAGAGCACTCAGCATGTCCCGCGCTGCTCCCTGCAGAGAAACCGCGTCCCCAGGGTACAGTTTTTGCCACACGTGCCACACAGGTTCATAGAGGAAGAACACCTCAGGGTTCTGGTTGAAGAGCTCGCCGAAGAAGGACGAACCGGAGCGCCACGTGGTGAACACATACACCAACTGTCGCTTGTCCCCTCCACCCCTAGTGCCTCGAGTGCCATTGCCTGGAGAGGCCGCAGCTCCTACAGCCCCGACCGCAGCTGCGGGAACTGCCCCAACGCCGGCGGCGGGGGGGCGATATGGGGTACGCGGGTCCATGCGCGGGGGAGCTCGGGGTGGCGCTGCAGGAGGCGACCCCGGCCGTCCCCAGCCGACTCCGGTCGCCCCCGCCGCGGCACCCAGAGGCGCGTCGGGGTTGCACTGCTGCAGCGGCTCCTTATGCCACTTGTAGTCCAGGAGGTTGAGCATCGTGAGCACCAGCAGCAGTGCGTAGCCCGCGCACAGCACCAATGCTTTCCTGCGAAACACCTTCATCCCGAGCGGGGACGCAGGCCAACGGCGTCCTGGGCGCCGGGGCCACGGCGGGAGCAGGGCCCGCTGCACGGCTGCAGGCGCGGCCGGCAGCGGCCGGGGAAGCGCGCCCGGGGGCAGAGCTCGCGGCGAGCTGCGGCTCATCACAGGCACAGCCGGGGCCGGCGGCGCGGCGGAGGCGGCCCTGCAGCCCGGGAGGGGGATGCTGCAGGCCAGCTGCGGGCGCCAGGACTGGGGTCGCCGATCTGAGGCGGGCGCGGCGGCAGAGGCGGTTGGTCCCCGGCGCCCAGGGCTGGCTCTCCCATGGCAGCGGCTCGGCTCCGAGAAGGACCTGCGAGGAGAAGCGGAGTGAATGGGTGAGCCCAGTCTCCCGCCCGGATGCCTCTTTCGCCTGAGTAACGCCCACCCTCTGGTCTGCGGACTCCCCCACTCACCTGGAGCTACGGGTGCGCCCCCAGAGTGTCCCCGGATCTCAGACCGGAGGACTGTCCAGCTAGCTCTCCCTTGAGTTTCTGTCCGGTTCTTTTTCTGCTGGGGGTCCTTAAGCCTTCAAGGGAGCCGCAGGACTCCGCTGCCTCGCCCTAGGTAGAGTTTCCCGGCAGCGGGCTCCCTGCAGCTCGGGAGGGGAAACTTTCACCGGGCCCAGAATCCTGCTCTGCGCTCCACCGATCGCGGCGCGTCCCGGCCCCAGCGACGTCTCCCCGAGTCTCTCGGGACCACAGTTATCCTCCCGGCTCTGGAGCACGAAGCAGGCTGGAGGTGACGATGCCTGGTGGCTTATATATGTCCCAGCTCCAGGCTAATCGGCTCTCCATCGCTAGCAGTTGGCCTCCACGCAGCGAACCTTCCCATCCCTCTGGTGGCAGCGGATAGGGTACAGCGGGGCCCCGCAGCGGCGGCTGCTTCTTCCATCACCCGAAGGATGTCCGGGCAGGCAGCTCAGGCGAGCCCCGGCGCTCCGTAGCGGTGAACTGGCCCAGGAGAACCCCGGACACGTAGCTGGGAGCAAAAGAGCGGGACCCTGTCCTGGCACTGGCTGCTTCTGCCAAACGAAGTCCCGAAACAGAGGAAGCCCCCGCCGCGGCCGCTTTAAAGCGGCGCCCAGGAGGATGCTGCTACCCGACTCCCCCTACGCCGGGCGCCTGCAACGCGCTCGGGCCGGCCTCTGCGCGGCTCCTGCCAGCCCGCTCGGGGTTGGTGCGCGCCGCCGTCTGTCGCCCCGGCTCCTCCCCTTTGCCGCGCTACCCTCCTCCTCTGCCTGTCCCACACCCTCCCTCCTCTCAGCTCCTGACTCCTGCCGCCACCTCCTTAGGGGCTGGAGATGCGACCCGGTTCAAGGCGGTGCCGCTAGGGCCGCCATCCGCGCAAGTCACCCATGAACAGAGCTCTAGGTCCTCCTGGAGAGCGGCGCCCGCGCCTGCTTCGCAGCTCCCCTGGACAGCCAGAGACTTGGGTTCTCAGTGGCTGCAAGACTCGGCTCCAGTGTTCGCTTTGGAGAAGAGTTTGTAATAAAAGTTTAGGCAGAAATCCTCCGTTCGTCCCAAGCAGTCAGCGCTGGTGTCCTCTCCTAGAGCGGGAGCAGCGCCGGGTATAATGGGAACACAGTTCTGAGGCTTCGACCCTGGTGTTCGCCCTTTCCAGCTAGCTGGCTTGTGGTTTTCCCATCAAGGGGAAGTAATAAATCTTTCTGTCCCCGGGGTCACTAAAGGGATTCAGAGTGTCCCGGACTTGGACAAGGCCACTAGGTTTCGATGACCCCCCCACCCCCACCTCCCGCCCCAGATGCTCTAGGCTTGCGCTCCTAGTGGGGAGCTTCCACCTCTGCTAACATCCTCTGAGACAGGGCTGCTGGGGGAGGGGTGGACGCTTTGTTTTAATTTCTAGTAAAATACTTGTCGGGTCCCTTGACTTTAAAAAGGAAGAGACCAGATCAAAGGAGTTGATAGCAAAGGAAACCGTTCTTGGTCTTTGAAAGTTACTTTTTAAGTTTGATCAGTGTTGGCTTGTATACTTTTTTAACTGATGAGGAAGATACCGAGTGTAAACCAAAGACTGAAGAGTAAAATGGAACAGCAGTTGATGGGGCTCCTGGCTATGGGACCAGGAAATATCCTGGTTACATGAACTGGCTATTTGGAGCCCACCCACTTCCTGTGGTGGGTGGGATGCCTTGTCAGCCTTGATAGGAGAAGATAGATTCTGCCTCAGCTTGATTTGTTAGCCTGTGTTGACTGCTCAAGGGTGGCCTTATCCCCTTTAAGGAGTGGATGGAGGATGGCGAAGGTGGGGAGGAAGCGGGAAAAGGGGGAACAGTGGAGGGATATAAAAAGAATTATATTAATAATTTTTAAATATTTTCAAAATAGAACAGCTACAGAAACCCTAGGTGATAGCAGGATGGGTAAAGGTTAGAGGGCAACATAGGGAAGATTGTGCCCCAGTTCACCTCGAAGGGTGAAAGGTGAGTCATTGTGGTCCTGAGGTTCAGCCCAGTGGTAAACTGCAGGTCACTGGAAGGCCCCCCTCCTGCCCCCCCACCCCCGTCCCTTTGAAGCTTTTACAAGTAAAAAACAGTTGCTACAAAATTGTCTTAGTCTATAAGCAACATCTTCCCTCAGCCTGAAGACTCGTCTAAATTTAAAGTGTTGCCATTGATGGCATGTTTCTTCAGGGACAGAATATTCTGGATACAAGGATTCTTTGGGAAGGGGGGTGACAATCGTCCTGTGGCTTTAACTAGTTTGGGTTTGATTTTGTTTGGTTTAATTTTGGTTTTTTCGCTTTATTTTGTTTGTTGAGTTTTGTATGGGTAGTGTCAGAGTTTAAAAATTAAAAAGAGCATGATATAAGACTCTGATTGCTTGGTTAAAGGCACTGGTAGCCAAGCCTGGGAATCCACATGAGAGAATAGGTTTGACCAGTTATCCTTTGAGATCTGTATGTGCCCCCTGACACATTATACTCCATCCCTACACAGACAAATAAGTACTTCAAAAAAAAAAAATTAATGATTTGACTTGGTCCTGTTTTCCAGAAAAGTCCTTAGTGTCACAAGTAACACAAGTAAGGTTCAGCTAAGATATTCCCTATGGTTCTAGTAAAGTATGTGGATGAGACATTTCTAGAACAGGCTTTATGCAAATTGGGATGGAAGAGTGGAGCTCAGTTTTAAACATTTTTATATGTAGGGAGGTCCAATGCCACAGCACTGATGTAGAGGTCCGAGGACAGCCTGCAGAAGCTGATTCTTCTCCATGGGGCTTCTGGGGGTGTAATTCTGTCTGTTTGTTTGTCTGTCTGTTTGTTTGTTTGGCATAGTGGCAAGGACCTTTGCAGGCTGAGCTGTTCCCACTCCTAACTTTCCTAAGATGTGTCATTGCATTTCCTCTGGATAGAGATGAAGCCTGTAGATGAGGCCAGTAGATGTTAGATGTGTTGCCTTGTATCTCTCCTTTCTGCCCATCTACATCCTCTGTTCTTTTCCCCACCAAACCTAAAGCAATGTTTTGGAATGGGAAAACAAAATTGATGGAAGAAATAGGAATAGCAAAAATAAATAAATAAATAAATAAATAAATAAATAAATAAATAAATAAATAAATAAATAAATGAGGCTAACACACCTATGATCTCCATCAGCATTCCAAGAGAAATACCTTCTAAGTGTTTGAAGCTAATATCTGGGTTTGTGCTTACCCAGAAAGCACTCAATTGCAGTTATTTGAGGTAAGGGCCTTTTTTTAAAAAAACAACTGTTTGCATAGAAACAATTTTGATGCAATTGTGTAACGCTTTCCTGGAGTTGGCTAAACAGTGACTCCATTTGTCAGCCGCCTCCACAGTGATGTTCTGCTGTGATGCTCAGCTGGCATAAATTCACAGGTTCTGGCATCCCCACCCTCTCCCTGCTTGCAAATATTTTTCTATTTGCACAGTGTCATGATTAATTTCAAACTTTGTGACAGCTATTGATATCCAAAAACTAGACGGTGCCTTTCCACCTGCATGTGTCCAGGAATTTCTCATTTCTCTCCTTTGGGTCTAGTAATCACACACACACACAGAGAGAGAGAGAGAGAGAGAGAGAGAGAGAGAGAGAGAGAGAGAGAGAGAGAGGGAGGGAGAGAATAAATCATGTAACAATTTCACTTGCAGAGGATCCCATCAGGCCACAGGACTGTTATAAGTTTCAAAACACACTGTTTGGTCTGTTTGGTTCTTTATCTCTTGATCTCTTTTAGAATAAATACCCTTTGAGCTGTCCTGTCTACTGCCCTTGCATATGGAAAACTGCTCCTGGAAGGTGCTATGGCTTTGTCCTGCTCCTGGACGAAGAAGGAGGATTCTAATACTCTGTGGTGTGGAAGGCCAGAACCCAGCCTGGGAGAAGTGGCAAAGATCAAGTGTTTTCTGTCAGAATCTGGCCTGGGGGAAGCTGAGGCTGGACACACAGCTGCTTCTCATCTAGGCCTGTGTGTGAACCCAGAGCTCAGATCTGTGTTTGGGAAATGCTGTTCCTAAGCACTAAAACACCTTCAGTCCTTTGCATTTCCAACAAGTACAAGTTTCCTGTAGACCTTGAGTGTACACAATTGGTTCTGAAATCTTTGATTTAAGACATACTGTTCTCACTAGTGCAAGTGACTCCCTCCTCTTATATGTTTTGGTATAATATAAATATATGTCTGTCTAGCTACTTACTACGTAGACCAAGAACACCCAAAGGTAATCACTCCTACTAAATTTAGTTTAGAAACGTAAATGAACTGGTCACATCCCAAATAGAATTTTAAAGAATGTTTTCCTTTACAATCTCAAAAGGAAATGGCTTGAATAATCTTGAGATTATTAAGGAACTGGGGCCGCCATTTATAATGTTCCCATGAGAAAAACAAGTGGCTCCGGGGAATTTAAAGGTTCCTCCACACTTTGAAGGCCTAGGTGGTTTCTACGTTATTCAAACTGCTCTACACAACAGTAACCGAGGAAGTGCTCCCTGCCCCCTCCCCCCACCACCCCAGCTCACCCTAGGGAATATTATCTAGAAGGAGACTGGGTGAGAGGAGGGAGAACATGAGGGAGGATGGATACATAATGTGTAGAAAAACATATGGGTAAAGTACATCTATTCAAACTGAGGGAAGGACAATGCTCTGTAACCAACTTGGGCTTATCCCAGGAGCATAATATCCACTTAGTGAGTATTAAATGCTTGCAGAATATCAGGTGCTGGTCAAGTTCTGCAGAATACAAGCGTGACACAAGTCTGCTCTCCACTCTTGTGGACTAGGAGACATTCAATGCATGGGCATTTAAATAAGTAAGATTGTTCTAAAGGGGAGGATTGTGATGATGATATTGGGGAACAGCTATTTTACATTGGGGAGATGACTGTTGTAAAGGAGAAGTGAAGGGGTACTCCTTGCAAAGAATGGGGGTACTCCATGGAAAACTGAGGGTGTGAGGGGGGCATGTTCCTGACTACTATGTGGGTCCCTGAGAGTATGAGAATTGTATGCTGCTGACACCACAGGTACACAATCCTGTGTGGGAATGAGGTCTGTATCTTTAAAAGGCAAAAAGAGTGGGTCTGGAAATACAATTCAGTAGTTAAGAGCACTGGCTGCTCTTCCAGAGGACCTGGATTCAAGTCCCAGAACCCACATGGCAGCTCACAACTGTCTGCAGCTCCAGCCCCATGGTATTTGATGACCTCTTCTGGCCTCTGTGGATACTGCACACACACAGCACACAGACATACAAGCAGACAAGGCAGCAATACACATAAACTATAAATAAGAAACAAGCAACAAATACTCCAGTTGGACCAGTACCCAATGACAAGGTCATATAGTCTTCTAATTAGGGTTTGCATAGCTTGCAATATGGAAATGATTTCCTTAACCTTAAACTTTAAAATATGGCATGATAAGAAGCCTTAAACGGGTGTTCCTGGAGGGCCAGGAACCACAAGCTGAATAGCCCAGAGGCCAAGAATAAAACCAAACATGACTAGTCAAAGAGAAAAAGGAAGAAAGGGAGGGAGGGAAGAAAGGGAGGGAGGGAAGAAAGGGAGGGAGGGAAGAGGAAAGGAAAGAAAGAAAGGATTGGGGGAAAAAGTCCTATCTCCTGTAAGTGGGCAAGACTTCCAGTGAAGAAGGTAGGACATCAACTCAGCCACAAACCCTTCGACCTACCATTTGTTCTGCCTACAAGATGCACTGGAGTGAAGGTGAAGCAGAAATTGTGGAGTGACCAACCAATGACTGGCCCAGCTTGAGAGTCATACCAAGAAAGGGAACTCACCTCCAAAGATCAGAACCCAGACGGTAACCCAGAAACCTAGGATAGAACAAACCCCCAAGACCACAAAAAAAAGTAAAGTCAATGTAATGATTCTTAATGATATTCCGCTATTCTCATGGATTGGTGCCTGGCCCAGTTGTCATCAGAGAGGCTTCATCCAGCAACTGGTGGAAACAGATGCAGAGACCCACAGGCAAACCTTAGGTGTAACTTGGGGAGTCCTGCAGAAGAGAGGAAGGAAGGATTGCTGGAACCAGAGAAGACAAGGACACCACAAGAGGGTGGTCCACAAAATCAACTAACCAGAGCCCATAGGGGCTCACAGAGACTGAACCGACATTCAGGGACCCTGCCTGGGCCTGACCTCACCACTCTGCATATATGTAACAGTTGTGTAACTTGGTCCTCTGATGGGACTCCTAACAGGAGCTGTCTCTGACTCTCTTGCCCGTGTTTGGGACCTTTTCCCTCCTACTGGGTCACCTTGTCAAGCCTTGATCAGAGGGGAGGTGCCTCACCTCATTACAGCTTGCCTTGTTTGGTTGATAACCCTGGGAAGCCTGCCCTTTTCTGAAAGGAAATGGGGTAGTGGATTCAGGGGTAGAGGAGAGGTGGGGTAAGGACTAGGAACAGAAGAGAGAAGGTGATTAGATGTAATATATGAGAGAATTTTTTTAAGGGGGGGGGAATGTTATAGGAGAAATAAGCTCTGATTTGCTTCTCTAAAAACATGTAGCTAGTTTCCAAGTGAATCCCTGAATTCACCTGTCTGAGCACGATCCTCCCCATGCTCCACTTGGACATGCTCAACTGAACTGAATCTTACCTGTGTGACCAGCTGTCTACCTCCTGGGTCTTGCCTTAGTACTGGATGTTGGCGACAAAGCCTTAGAGTGTCCCATCTGTTGTTTGTATCTGTTCCTTTTCTTCTCGACCCTAATTCAGTAGCTTCTTAAACATTTTTTTCTCATGACCCCTTTCTGCCTGAGAAAATTTCATGTAACCCCAAACACATAGGCATATAAAGTAGTGTGCAAGCCAAACAATTACTGGCAACAAATAACAAAGAACATGCTTTTACAAATTATTTGACAGAAATAAAAGTAAATTTGCATACTGTATTTGTTACTAGACTTGCTTGAAAAATATTCCTAATAAAAGCAACTTTTAAAAACAGGATTATTTCAGCTCACAGTTCATGGTCCAGTCCATAGTAGCAGAGAAGTCATGGTAGCAGAACCTTGAAGTGGCTGATCACATTGACACCACAGTCAGGAAGCAGAAAGAGGTGAACATTATTGTTTTTATTCCGTCCAAGATCTCATCCCATAGAATGATACTACCACAAAGATGGGTCTTCCCACCTCAACCAGATCTGGAACATCACTCACAAACATGCTCTGATGTCTGTTTCCATGGTGATTCTAAACCTCATCAAGATGACAATCAAGATTAACCATCACACACTCTAATTATCTAATGTGGTTATTTATTTTTATATAGAGCATTAAGTCTTGGTCTACATGTGATAGTGCACAACAGAGAGCATCTTCAACATTCTTCAGAGTGGATGGATATTTGTATGGTATTATCAGTGCTGAGAACACTGCTTCACCTAAATACATAGTACAAATACCAGAAACCTGTTTAGGACCATTTAAGAAATTACTAAAAATTTTGTTTTAATCCCAAGACAAAATTATTCTGGTGCTCTGTGTTCCAGTCCCACATCAGCATCAATAGCATCACCTCTGGCACTTCGGCCTCATTTCTCAAAAGCCCTGGCCTGCTGCTCCCTAAAGCCCTTGGCATCCAGAGGTACCTCACCTAGCAGCATATTTTCCTAGTAGTGTTTTCTTCCCACATGGCAGGGGAGGATGTGGTCACACAACATCTCACCGCAAATATCTGCTCTGTCCCACAAAACTGTTGAGCTCTTTTAATATTTAACTGAAAACTTCTCTGTAAGAGGGAAAAAATAACAAGGATGTAAGACGGTCCACAGAGACAAAACAGGAAAACCTCGAGGAAGCAAAGGCATGGCCTGTATGAATTCATCCCAATTGCCTGAGCAATTGCTAAGAGTGAGTTGAAACACTTGGCTCTGGGCTTCCTAGGAAGCACCATGAAAAAGAAAAGTTTCTTAGGAGATTGACAGCATTGGTATGGATGCAAGAAAAAAATCTTTCCCAAGGTTTATTCGTGTGGTTTCTTTGTTCACTGCTTTATTTCCAACAAAGTGAATAAGTGTGCAATAAGTATTTATTGTCTGGTTTATTGTGGGTACTGAAATGATGTATGTAGTATGGAAGACTATGTCCTTAAGACTACAACCTTAAATATGTGGGTACAGTAAAATCAGCTCTTCCTCAGCTTTGAGTCAGCATCTTTACCAAAGTAGCCTTGAGGCATTCTGAAAATCATTTTATTTCCCCATGGATTTTTCTTCCTTACTTACCACAGTCCATGAATTGTGAGCTCACTATATGGTGGAGGGCTGTCATTAGACGATGTAGTGTGCCTCCCCCAAAACTTCAATCCATAGGAATTTTCCCTAGAAGCAGCCTTCTGGCTCCTGAGGGTCTTCCCCTGGCTATGGGTGCTTGGAAGCCGGGCTTCCATGAACCTGCTCACAGAGAAGGGTGTCCCCTGGCACTGTGAACATCTTGGACCCCTCTCTCCACATGGCTCCAGTCACTCAGAAGATATGACTGTATTTGGATCCCAAATTTGAAAATCTCTTAGAGGGGCTGGAGAGATGGCTCAGAGGTTAAGAGCACTGACTGTTCTTCCAGAGGTCCTGAGTTCAATTCCCAGCAACCACATGGTGGCTCACAACCATCTATGACGGCATCTGGTATCTTCTTCTGTATACTGTATACATAATAAATAAATAAATCTTTAAAAAGAAAGAAAGAAAACCTGTGAGAACCTTGACAGTAAGACTTTGTCATGATCAAAACTGTTTTGAAAACAAGTAATGATTCACCAGAACCAATTGTCACGAGGAAAGAGAGAAAATGCCACACCAGGAGGAATTCCACACATCCACTGGCTCCACAGCTAGAGAATTCTGTTTAAACCAGATAAAAGAACATTTCCTTGCAGGTATCTCACAAAACCTGCAAGAGGCTGTCAATAAGAAGCTTCTATTGATGAAAGTTAACTGCCTTAAAATTTAGAAGCAGGATGTAGATGCTCACTGATAGGATTTATAATTAAACCTAAATCTAACTCCCTACAACGTCTCCTTACAGATCTATAGTCTTAGTCAAAATGTGACCTGAAACTAGTTTCTGTCTTTAATCCAGCCACAAGAAAAGCCCTCACACAGGATCACTGGGAGGAACTGGGTGAGTTGGTCAACAGTGATTTTTCTCCCACCCACAAAAGAACATGGAAGACCCCCTAGAGAGGAAGGAAAGCAGGTGAGAGAGGCCACAGGCTCTCTTGGGCAGATGAGTGTTCTGGAAATTTCTTTACTGTTTCTTGCAGGGATATCAATGATGGTTTGGGGACAGTTTCTGAGCAGCTGTTAGCCTTTGCAATGGCCTCATAAAGTTGAAAGATTTCCTCTCTCTCTTTCCTCTCTCTCTCTCTCTCTCTCTCTCTCTCTCTCTCTCTCTCTCACACACACACACACACACACACACACACACACACACACACACACACACATAGCTTCCTTACAGCCCCACACCAGTCTGCACAGATAGAGAGAAGCAGATAGCTTTCAGAGCCTCTTGTTTCTGACCCTGGAAATGAGGTACAAGACCCAATCTGTACAACAATAAGAGGGAGGCCCTTGCTACCAAGACATGCAAAACAGTGTTTGCAAATTTTCTGAATGATTCAATCATTCTCAACTTCCCATGTTTATTGAAAGCAATAGAGATGACTTTGCCTGCATTCCATGGAAAGAAGAGGAAGTTACAGTGGCCTTTATAGTCACAAGGTATGGTGACACCATTGCCCTAGGAAGAAAAATGTTCTGGGCATGCCCTGAGTCACACAGTAACACATGACCACACACAAAGGCAAATTACATTCAAAGCAGTGTACTCTAGTTCTTGAAACTTACAGATAAATCACGTTGCAGGGACAGACTTCTAGAGTGAACCCCAGGCTCATATTCCAATTCCTATGAAATGTTGGTGAGTCAAGTGAAATTTACAATCCCATAATACTTTGTTTCGATATTACAGGATGGAAAATACAAGTGAGGGAAGGATGGAACAAAGCAAGTATTCAGAGGCTGGAGGGAGAGCTCAATAGTGGAGAACTTGCAGAGGACCCTGGTTCAGTTCCCAGCACCCATGTCAGGTGCCTCACAATTGCCTGCAACTCCAGGTCCAGAGTGATCTGATGCCCTCTTTCTAGCCTTAGTGGTACCTAGCCTCGTGTGCATGTGTGCACATACAAATACACACAAGCAGGGGAGATAAAATGAGTGTGTTTCCATGATTTTTCTATTACCATAACAAAACACCATGACCAAGTCAACTTATAAAAGAAAGCATCTAATTTGGGGCTTACATTTCTAGAAGGTTAGAGTCCATGACCATCATGGTGGGTGACATGGCACCAGGCAAGTAGAGATGGCCCTGGAACAGTAGCTGAGGGCGCACACTGAGTCACAAGCACGCAAGGTACAGAGACAAAGAGAAAGAGCTAACTGGAAAAGGCCTGGGCTTTTGAAAGCTCAAAGCCTGCCCCCAATGACACACTTCTCCAACAAGGCCATGTCTCTTAATCCTTTCTAAACAGTTCTACCAAG
The DNA here is from genome assembly GCA_004025045.1 of Sigmodon hispidus. Lineage (NCBI taxonomy): Eukaryota > Metazoa > Chordata > Mammalia > Rodentia > Cricetidae > Sigmodon > Sigmodon hispidus. Next base: position 126,049 of record PVIH01001864.1, read on the forward strand.
AGGGAGTCAAACATTCAAATATATGAGCCTCCAGGGGCCATTCCTGCATTCAAACCATCACACACAGAGACATAATTAAAAACAAAATAAAGCAAGTGCTCAGCTCTCAGGGTTTGTTTCATTCTGTCTCCAAGGCTCTCTGGTTTGTCTCCCCTCTTTCATCTTCTACATCAGTATCTGGGTCCTGAGTTCCCAGCATTCCATGTCAACTCTTTTGCTCAGTTCTTGCCTTAGTTACATACCAAAAAAAGTTGGATGTATTTTCAGTTCAGAACATAGTATCCATTTTTGGCTGATGTGCCCTCTCCAGCAATCTTTCTTTTCAGTCACGACATTACATGTGACCCCACTTACCTCCAAAGAACTACCTTTCAGGCCACGTACAGTTCCTGCCACTTCTGTTTCTAGAGCACAGAACGCTGTGTTGATGTGGGGAGCTGTTTCTTTCTCTCTGCCTTGTTACCATCTATTTTTGTGCCACATTTCATTGTTAGGACTCAGCTTCTTCTCCTGGAAATTCTCTGCCGCAAATCCGTGCCCCACTTAGAGTTTTGGAAACAATCTGCTTTCTAACACCATGGGTCAAATTCCAGGTCAGCAAACACCTAAGCCCTTAGCCTTCCTGGGAAAATATTTTGTTTTTCTTCTCTCTAGCCAGTGCCCAGTATGTTACTTACTTCAGGATCAAGCTGATGCAGAAAAAATATCTGTGCAACATAAGAAACTAGGAATTCATGACACCAGTGTGCTCTGATTTGTATGACAAGCATCTGGCCTCATCTGGATTCACTTTCCTCTCGTTATTTTAATGATGGCTATTTTGCTCCCAGCCCAATTTCAAGTTCTCTGACCAGTGGGCCTTAGAGTTGTTTTGGTTCATTGCTTCATACTCATTATGGAGAACAACACAATGTTCATTCCGTGCCAACACCTGAACTATGTCTGGAGAATACAGATTTAATGTATAACATTTAGGATTGTGCCCAACAGCTGGCAGTCACAACAGAGGAAAGACCTATCATTGACAAAGACAGGAGCCCTCTCCTGCTGATAGGAATGTATTCTCCTGGTTCACAATTACCAAGACACTTCTGGAAGCTCTGGCTCTCTGGACCATTTGGTTCTGTCCACAACAGTGCTGACATCATGTCTATATATGCCAAGTCTTTGCTGGTGTCACCAGGTCAGGGATCCCAAAAACCCATCTCTCAAATGTGGCCTGTCTGCTTGGAATGCCATGTTATAGTAATGCTGAGAGATACGGTGCCATTTGGGAGGCCTTGGCTAAATGACTGTTTCTGCAAACAGCTGGATTTGCCAGCCATGTTAGCCAAGAGTTTGGGGGTTTATGGCACTTGTGAGGATCCCACATCACTCGGGCAGTCAATTGCTTACTTATGTTCCTTTAGGAACCTTTAGAAATGTGTACTCAATAGTTGCAAATGTGCCCACCGCCTGTCCACTGTCCCAGCCTGGGTCAGCAATCCTATATCCGCAGAAACAACCCACGCTGTAATCCCCAAACAGCATTACCCATCTGGTAGTTTAAGGCAAAGTGCTGATCATGCACTCTGTATTTGGGGCTCACATTCAGTTTAATCCCATGGTTCCTCCTAATTTAAAAAGTCTTTATTTACCCGGAAGCCCCGCCCTACCCCAGCACTGGGTCTGTCATTGCCAGGCAGACAATGCCACCTACTCACACAGCCACAGTTTATTCTCAAAGCAATTTACAGATGCTAGGCCTTATAAGTTCCCACTAGAGAAAGATGGAAATTTCAAGAAGCTGGAAAATGTGGTACTAATGCTGCCCATAAATAGCCAGGTCCAGCAGAATTTTAGCATCCTCATTTCACAGTGTCCTCCAAGGAACAGTGAATGCCTAGCCATGTGCTAGGCTTATGTCGAGAACAGGGAAATGTGAGCCTCCTACATCCACACATTCTCCTCCCAATGGCTCCCACAGAAATGTTGCCTAATAGTAGCAAATATGCAGGTGAGTCTCCTGGGCAGCATAAGGATACAGAAACCCTCTGAAACGGCCCACCACTGCTGCAGTCACAGGCAAAGCAAACAGGAAGTGGCCCAGTTGTCCCACAGGCCACTTACAGAAGGTCTGTGCTCAGTGTCTTCATGGTTCTAATTTTTTAGACTTTCAGGTTTTCTCAAGTCGTTTCAGGACCTGCTCAGAGTGAGGTTGGAATGCTCCCCTCCCCACCCCTCCCCCACCCACTGTCTTCTTTTCTGAAGGTGTAGGTCTTGAGAATAAGCATGTTAGAAAAGCCTTCTCAGGTTGGAGATTCATGGTCAACTTCAGCACTCACTTTTATGGTGGAAGGCTTTATGCTCCAATGCCAGTCTCTGCCCATAGAAAACCTCCTCTGGGAAGCCCTCCAGAATTCCTACAGAAAGAGAAGGGGCCGGACACTAGCTATAGGCCTTGTCTTCTCCCGTGTGAGCCTCCCAGATCTTCTTCCATTCCTCTTCTGCAGTTACACTTCAATGCCAGGTGCATCCATTACTGGCCTTACTGTTTGGGATTTGTTTTCATCTGACTCACTGGCTGAGACTTAACTGGGGTTGTTTTTAATAGAAGTTATATATCACCACTATAAACGAGAAACCATTATTATGTTACAGAAATAAAAGCAACTGAAGCACAGATATGGCAAAAACAAAAGGAAGTCATTAAATTCTGGTTTGACTTACACGTGTTCCCTGCTTTGCTTTTACATTAAAGGCAGTGGATATGAAGTATTAGACAGTAACACAAACACACATGGTCCCAGACTGAACGGAGAATCACGTCTCACTCTTCTGAAAACTGTCTCACGGACCATAAGTAAATACTAGGGTCCCTTTCTTTGAGAATCAATGCTTCACAAGTTTCAAGTTTCTCAAAGATAAGGGTTAAATGTTAGGGAAGATTCGAGGATTGAAGTGTAGACATATTGCTACGGAAGAAATCCATCAAAACATTTGATCGTATTGTACATGTTCGTAAAACTGCTTCAGGGATTAGCGTGAATGCTTTGCAGACAGAGCGTGATGGCCAAATATTTGTTGAGGAAAAGGAAGGATGGAATGCACAAACATCCTGGCTGTAAAACTGACTTTGTACCATTTCTTAGTTTAGCAGCTCCAGGAACCTCCTTAACATAATATGAAATCTGCCTTGGGAGTTCCTTCTCTTTTGTGGCAGGTTCTGATTACACAAGCAGACAACAGTTGATCCAAAGGTGGTTTGGTTAAGGTCAGCTTGCTCATTCACGGAGCCCAAATGGTTCTGTTGTTTGCAGATCACACTTTTGAATGCTGTTATTCCTCTGCTTATAGTCATAGTCCACGTGGCCTGAATCCACCACTTCCGTTGCAAGTTTAGGTTTTGGTTTAGGCCCTGATGCTGGTTTATGTCTGATGATGGTCCTCCATTCCATGCTTCTCTGTACCTGAGGGTCAGTGTTCACAGAGAGGAAACCTAACAGGATTTCACTCCATCTGAAGCCTGTACTCCAACCTACTCAACACTCCCACTGCTTTCTATTGTTGCTTATTTGTTTTAGAAGCAGGGTCTTACTCTTGTAGTACAAGCTGGCCAGGAACATGCTATGTAGACCAGCCTAGTCTTGAACTCACCGCAATCTATCTATCTCAGCTCTCTAGTGCTGAAATTGCAGGCAGGCCTAAGCCATGACATCTAATGCTATTTTTCTTATCATATTAGATAAGTAGCTTCATTATTGGTTCAAGAACATTGTAAGCCAGTGTTACAACTCTGGGGCTAGGTAAGAGGTATCATCACTGTTTGGAAAGCCAGGCTGTACTTGAAGCTGATAGGAGAGCTCTGACAGCTGGGGCTGCAATGGGACAGCTCAGCTCTTGAGGGAAAGATATCCTGACTATTCAGGAACTCAGGCTATACTTGAAGCTGGGGTGTAGTGGGGGATGGTCTCCCCACAGGTTATAGCAATCCTGCTCCTTTCCTGGAGAGCTGATACAGTTGAGCTTTGCTCTGCCCTCCCACATAAGGGGCTTCCCAGCAGAGCTCTGCTTCTTCTCTGTGGCCCAGTCTGCTAAAGGGGAAACCCATGAAGAAATGTAGCAATCTCCTCCAGCTCCCGCAAAAAGTTACATTTTCTGTTCTGCCCTAAGGGACGTCTCAGGAAAGTTCTGTTCTTCCGTTCTGCTAAGCCTTGCTCAGTCCCCCTAAGGGTATGTCTTGGCAAGGTTTTTCTGCTCAGCCCTCTAAGGGATGTATGTCTCAGCAAGTTCTTCTCTGAAGATCTTCTTCACTCAAGACTCTTTTGAGAAAGAGATTTATTTGGGAAGGAGGAGTCCAGGAGAGTGGCTGCCTCTACCAGGGTAGTAAAGAACAGCCCATAACTGAAAAGGCAGAGGGGTTTACATAGGGGATCATAGAAGCAGAACTTCTCCAGAGATATTCAAGGATTGGTTAATTATTCCTGCTCAGGGATTGGTTAGTTTTGTTGGTCAGGGGCAGAGATGGCTGCTTTCAGGCCAAACTGTGTTTCTTTCACTGGCCTTTTTAGCTTTTGGACTCTAATTCTAAGATCAGGGCATATTTTCTTTTCACTGGCTCTGATTCTAAGAACTAAGTGTGTTGTGTTGGTACTAGTTTCAGAGTCAGAGCATGTTTCTTTGGTTCTGGGTTAAGTGATAAAGTGTTTCTTTCACTGGCTTGGGTCCCAGATTCAGACTGTGTATCTTTCACTAGCTCTGGTTTCAGGGCCAGGGTGAATTTCTTTGGATAGTTCTTTTGTAGGCAAACCCTGCATATGGCATTAGCAAGATTCAGGAACATTATTTTGAAATGCCTGTGTAATAAACACAAAACCTGGCTGTTGTTTTAAAATGCTTGTGAAAACTACATATGCACACAACCTACTTTGATTGTGAAAGTTTATAGTTAAAAAAACACTTTTTAACACATGTGCTTTGCTTTGCTTTTCAGTGTAGCTAGATCATCTTTGCAGAATACTTTACACTCAACTGTTTTCTACATTGGAGTCATATGAATGTTAGTCTTTTTGAGGTGCTATACAAAAATCCAGAGATCTGGTGGCTTAAAGGACAGGCCACTCACTGCTTTCCACACTCCTGAAGGCTGGCAGCCAAAAGCAAACTGGTTGATGAAGCTCTCAGGATACATCTTCTTTCTGGCTTACAATGAATCTTTTTCCAGTCAGCTCTCAAATAATGATGCTGAGACTTCTTATTAATTATGAAAGATTGGCCTATAGCTTAGGCTTGTTTCCAAATAGTTCTTATAACTTAAATTAACTCACTTATATTGATCTTATGTTCTACCGTGTGATATTACCTCTCTTCCATTTTGCAACTCCTGTTTTCTCTCCATGTCTCCTGGCTTCCCCTGGGCACCTAGATTCATGCCCTCTTCATTTATCTCCCTGAAAATCCTGCCAATACCTCTTGCCTAGCTATTGGTCATTTAGCTTTTTTATTACACCAGTTACAGCAATTCATCTTCACACAGTGTACAAATATTTGACAAAATTTCCTTTTTTTACCTAGATAAGAAGGAAAGGTTTTAACTCTGACATAGTAAAACTATATAAACAAGAATAATTATCAAGTAAAAATTACATTAACAATGTTTAGCCCATTTGTATTTGGCAAATTCACAGATGGTACAAATTTAGATAGGTATTCTATCCTATCTTAGTAGGTCCAAAGTTTTATACCTAAACTATTTTTTATTATAACTTTTATTACCATTCTAAAAATATCATTTTAGACCTAAAAGCATCTTATTAAACAACTTAAGCTTTCATGTTTTTCAACTTTATGAATTTTAGATCTCTTATGTACATTTTTTTCTGAATTTCGTAACTGAAAATTGCATACTATCTAGATAGATTTCAATCCCCATCAGAGATCCAATAAGAATATAATATTATATGAGTAAACAGAAAGTGCAGAGCAAGTAACTTCCAAAACTATAGAAATGACAGAGACATCTGGCTTCCTGGATAGTCACATAAGGTTCCTCTGTAACATTCTGGCATCAATCTTTGGTTAGAAGACCTAAAATTTCTAACAGACTTTTCTATGAGGCAGGAATTTTGAAGAAATGCCTTATCTTTTCTTGACAAAGTTTGGCAGTCACTTTCTTTTGTGTCCTGTTTGTCCAGTTGGGACAGTATGCTATCATCAGTTGAGGCAAAGGAAATTTCTTGCCCAAATGGCTAGCTTTGCCACCTTGAAAGCCAACACTATATGGAGGTTTATTGATGCCCATCATCCTTTTATTTAAGTAAATTGGTGTTGCCAGGAGCAGGCATGTCTCACTGTCATGAAAAGCCTTATGTTATTAAAACATTTTAAAGGTCATATCCTATAGGTCTTTGAAATGTTTGAAGACAATTTATATAAAATATATTTCTGTATGACCTTGGAAACATACCTAACAAGACTACAAGTTTGATTGTTATAGATGACTAATGAACCTGCATTTCCTAATTATTCTAAACAGTTTATAGTAACAGCTTTTTTTTTTAAACTTTATTTATTTATTTATTTGCCTTGGTGTTTGCCTGGAATTGGAACTACAGACAGTTGTTAGCTGCCATGTGGGTGCTGGGAATCGAACTCGGGTCCTCTGGAAGAGCAGACGGTGCTCTCAACCACTGAGCCATCTCTCCAGCCCCTATAGTAACAGCTTTTAAGGACTAGAGCTTTACATAACATTTTTCAACAGGAACATTATTTTGAAATGCCTGTGTAATAAACACAAAACCTGGCTGTTGTTTTAAAATGCTTGTGAAAACTACATATGCACACAACCTACTTTGATTGTGAAAGTTTATAGTTAAAAAAACACTTTTTAACACATGTGCTTTGCTTTGTTTTTCAATGTAGCTAGCACAAGTATACTACCTTAAACAAGAGTAGAAACATATATACAGCATAACAAAAATAACCTTAAGTTTGTGTCAATATATAAAAATTCATGCCAATGTAAAATATTTGAGACTAGCAGTTACTCAAAAGTGGACTCAACAATCCACTATTTTATCCCATCATTTTACATCCTCCTTTTTCCCTTCAGAAAGAGATCGCTGAATCAAACCTCCTTTGTTCAGCTTTTTTCCTAACCATAATCAACAACTCTTAACCAACCTCCCTAAATGATGACAAACATCCATAATTCATTGAATGACCAAAACCATCCACCCCACCTCTTGGGAATGTGGGTGTTGTGTTCTCTAAACTGCTTACTATTGTCTCAAGGTAATGGCATTTTTGGGAGACCCTAAGAAAATTGGGATAATAGTCAAGACCTAGGAGAGCTATCTGTATTATTCTTTGTTTAGTCTCTGTGTAGGCAAGTGTAGAGCTTATCTGGAGCCTTGATTGGATCACCAAGGCTACTTGTCTTTATTGGTGTCTGGTCTTTTTTTTCTGAAAACATAAACTTTTAAAGGTAACATATATCTGTATTAACACAAGTATGGAATGTTCAGTATATACAAGTCAGCTAAAAAAATGACTTTTTGTTTTATGCTTGAGCAGGTGAAAGGTGTCTGTCAACTTTATAAGTCTGTTTGTACTATATAACCAAACTTTTATCCCATATCAAAGCTGTTCCCATAGTAGAGGGATCAGCATATATGTCACTTGTCTTTTTCATGTCTGTAGTCAAGATTTTCAGGAGGTCTTCCTCAATCAAATAATTGATTTGGAAGAGAACCATAACTTTTTGTCTCCTGTGGAAACAAATGAAACTTTTTTTTTAAACTTCCATTTGGAAGAGAAGATATTCTTAAAATATATAGGTTAGTTTAATTTAGCAGTTTTGATAATCAATGTCTTTCAACAGCTATTGTTTTTTGTATGTGAGGATTTAAAAAATTGAAAGTCAACAAAGTACCATACAGGATCCAGACACCCTGTGTGTTTTCCATCATTATATGTCATGTGGCTTTTTTTTATATTACTTTACTCTTTCTTTAAAGACTTTACTATTATTTCTAAACTATTTTTCTATGACTGTCTATACCCACTTTTTTTCTTTAGTTAGCATCTAAGTACATTTTTAAAGACACTGTATATGACTTGTTCAGAGGTTTTGTCAGCCTGAACCAGGCTTCCCCCCACTCCAGCCCCACCTCCACATCTGCAGCCTCCTCTGACCACATGAGCCAAATCTTAAACTTCTAGGCTACCACTGCCTGGCTCTGCAATGTGCTGGCGGCTGGCTCAACACCCCTCAGTTTCATGAGAGCTTATGACAGCTACCAGTCCTGAAGCCACATTTATTCACCTCAGCTATGGAAATTTGTTGTGTCTGCCTGAAGCAAGAGTGTGTATCCCATGCTGGCTACACAAGTGCTTGCCTATAGACCAGGGTATCTTAAAGGACTCCACCTAAGAGACTGCCTTATCAGGCCTTATGTGGATATTTGAGCCCCATGTTGGAATCCATTAGTAATTAGTCTTTTTCTGTCCCCTCAGCCAGCTCCCAAATAATAATACAGAGACTTATTAATTATAAAAGCTTGACCTATAGCTTGGACTTGTTCCTAACTAGCTCTTGTAACTTAAATTAACTCATTCATATTGATCTATGTTCTATCACGTGGTGTTACCTCCTTTCCATCTTGTACTTCCTGCTTCCTCTCTGTGTCTCCTGGCATCTCCCACATATCTATCCTCTTCCCCTTTCTCCCTGGAAATCTCACATCTCCTTCCTTCCTAGCTATTGGACCTTAAACTTTTTATCACACCTATCACAGCAATATACCTTCACACAGTGTACAAACATTCTATAACACTGGCTTGCAGGTGGTTGCCTTCTCACTATGTCCTTGGGTGGTAAAAAAGAGATTTCTCTCCTCTTCAAATAAAGTCACTAATTTCATAATAAAAGCCCTTTACTGATGACCTCCACTATTTTCTTCACAAAGGTCTTACCTCCAAATACCAGTTAATTCCTGACTCTGCATTAGGGGAAACACAAAGTGGTCCATAGCAGGTACCTCACACATGGTGCATTACTAAGAGAAAATACAGTTTACTTTCCAGTAGGCTTGGCCCTTCTACCCATTCCATCACCAGAATTTAATGATTCGTATATATCTGACATATTTTTGAGAAGTTGTTAAAAGAACAAACTACATTCAGTACATATATAGTCATTCCCTTCCCTTGATCTCGTTATAGTCAGCTCATGGTGTGAATGATGGTCACCTTCCTGGAGGCTCATCTTCTGTGGCATGACAAAATTCTTAAAAGTGTTTGGCTCATTTTTAAGAATTTTTATATCCTTCAACAGTGCTTTTCACTTCTGCTAACATCAAAAGTACTTGTTCAGATGAACACACCACTTGCTGTATTATAGAAAGGCCAAGAAGAGCTGAGAAAACATCAAACAAGAAGACGAGGTAAGAGGATCTGCTCATTTGTGTAAGCTTCACAAAAAAGTTGAAACTAGTTATGTTGTTTGATATGTACACATAAGTAGAAAATTATATTTTAAAAAGCAGGATGTGTGGTGTCTGGAGAAGTGGCTAAGCAGTTAAAAGGACTTGCTGTTCTTGCATAGGACCTGGATTGAGGTCCTAGTACCCATGTGATGGTTCACGACCATCTGTAACGCCAGTTCTGGGGCATCTAACACCCTTCTCTGATCTTTGTGGGCATCAGGCATCATGCGTTCCACATACATGAAGGCCAAACACTCATACACATAAATAAATTCTTTTTTCTTAAGGAAGAATTTGCTTTCCACAAAAATCATACAGTAAGGAGGGTCTACAGAAGAGTTTGGAGGAAGAAAGTGAAAGACAGAAGTGATGTCATTATAATCTCAAAAATAAAGCAAACAACTTTTAAAATTTGGAGAGTGGTTTCCTTTGCAGAATTAGTTGGCTGTCTGTAATTATTCAGCAGTGTAAACTACTGGGTATGTTTTCTGTATAGTTCTGTTATATGTAGCAAGATAAAAAAAATAAAAGAAGGAAGAAAAGGTGAAAGAAAGGAGGAGATGGAGGAAGGGAGGGGAGAGAAGAGAACAGAGTGTAAGCAGGAGGACACAGGAAGAGAGGGAAGGAAACGAAAGAAACTGGAAATAGAAACACCAACGCCTCTGATCAACATTCTACTTCAGAAACATGTACAGTGTGTTTAAAAGAAAGACTGTGTTTAGAAGACTTAACTAAAACATTACAACATTCTCTAACAGCAGATAAGTGAAATGATCTCTAAGTTCAAAACTAAGAAGGTAAATACGTTTATCCATATGCCCAAAGTCTAGGCAGCTCTCAGAGAATGTGACAGAAATGCAGTCACCAGCAGGGAGATTCACTTAGTGTGGTAACCACAGAGATGCATTTCTTAGACAATGGTGCCAAGACAGACTGAAGCCCCAGCTACAGAAAGTGTGTCTGGAGGCCTCCCTCATCTCTCAGCCTCTTCAGGTTGGACTCAGCTCCAGAGAGCCACTGCACAACCAGGCCTGTTGATTTAGTAGAAGAAGGCAATGCCCTGAGAGAAGGCAGTATAGCAAATGGGAGCCTTGGCCTGTGGGAGGGCATTTCTGTCCCACCAGCCAATTCCCAAATAACCACACAGAGACTTATTATTAATTATAAATGCTCTACTGATAGTGTAGGCTTGTTTTAAGCTGGCTCTTAGAACTTAAATTAATCCATTCTCATTAATCTAAGTGCTGCCCCAAGGCTCATTCAGCTCATCAATGTACTCTTCATGTTGCTGGTGACTCCTTAGATCCCTCCTCCTCCTCTTTCCCAGCATTCTCCTTAGTCTGGTTCCCCCTCCTAACATTATCCTGCCTAGATATAGGCCAGTCAGCTTCTTTATTAAACCAATCACACTGACATATATTCACATAGTACAAAGGAATATTCCACATATATGCAGCATGGCTGTCTCACCAACTTAACCCCCATCCTTTTGGAACCATGATATGCTGAGGTCCCTTTGTCACAGAAACTTCACTTAATACAATCATCTATATTTCACATTGGGACATTTCATGTAAAACTTAAGATGGCTAGCTTGTGTTGAAAATCTGAAGGGACAACATAAAACTTGTATTCGGGAAACTCTGCAGAGATACCAACATGAAAATTTTATTCGTTTTGTATTATGCATGTGTGGTATAGGTGTGTGTACATACATGTTCATATACATGAGGGTACATGCTCACATGCATATGTATGTGGGTGGAGGCCAGAGGTCAACATTGAATGTTTGTCTCTATTGCTTTCCACTTTTTTTTTCCTTTTAAGACAAGTTCTATCACTGAACCTGGAGCTTTCTGATTAGGCTAGACAGAGAATCAGCAAACTCCTAGGGTCCTCTTATCTTGGCCTCTCCAGAGCCAACATTATATGCACATGGCACTCTGCCTGACCTTTTTATATTAATACCTGAGACATGAGCTCAGGTTAAGCAGTTTGCTCACTAAACCATCTTCCCAGCCCCTGAGACTTTATTCTTGGGAAATAATCTGTGACAGATGAGTAGGGTTATTTATGGGAGTGGGGCAGCTTTTTGGGAGGGCAGCTTCTTGGTTGGTTTGTGTTTTTGTTTGGTTTTCCTTTATTATTTCTTTTTTTTTTTTTTTTTTTGCTTCTTTTTGTTTTCAAAACAGAGTTCTCTGTGTAGCCCTGACTATCCCATAATTCACCAGAATCTGCCTGTCTCTGCCTCCTGAGTGCTGGGATTAAAGGTGTCCCTAAAACCACTGCCCAGCTTGGTTTTCTTTAAACTGCCTTTGAACTTAATATGTGGCTGAGCACAACTTGAACTGCTGTGGGATATTGCTCTTGTACACTATAGAGATTTGTTTCTCTTACTGATTTAATAAAAAACTGATTGGCCAGTAGGAAGTATGGGCAGGGCCAGCAGACTAGGGGAATGCTGAGAAGCAGAAGAGCAGAGGGAGGAAGAGGAGAAAGCTACTCTGAGAAGAGGTGCCAAGCCACGTGGCTAAGCATAGATAGAAATATGAGTTAACTTAAAGTATAAGAGTTAGTAAGTAGGGGCTGGAGAGATGGCTCAGCGGTTAAGAGCACCGTCTGCTCTTCCAGAGGACCCGGGTTTGATTCCCAGCACCCACATGGCAGCTAACAACTGTCTGTAGTTCCAGTTCCAGGCAAAACACCAAGGCAAATAAATAAGTAAATAAATAAAATAAAGTTTTTAAAAAAAGAGTTAGTAAGTAATAAGCCTGAGCCATAGACCAATCAGCCTGTAATTAATATAAGCTTTTGTATAATTATTTGGGACTGGGCAGCTGCAGGACTGTGGGTCTGGACCTTAAGGTTAGGCTAGGCCAGAAACTTCATACAACATTGAACTTCTCATCTTGAGCCTTCTAGGAGCACAAGTGTTTGCCTCTTTCAGCTGGTTGGAGGGAAGTTTTAAAAAAAAATACTCACACACTCACATACACACACTCACATACACACACACACACACACATACGTTCACACAGGTCAGGTGGCTTATCAGAAAAACATATTACAATATGGTGCCTCGACTCTACTCACAGACAAGAAAACTTTCATCCACAATGACTAAGCCAAGATCACAGATTAATCTAGTTATGAGTTTGGGGCAGCATTCTGCTCCCCATCCATGTCTTTTTCCTTTTATATCTGCCAGCTAAGTTCTTCCAAATCTCTCTCACTCTACCACTCCCCTGAAGAAGTGGAGTCACATGCTGCATTTGAGCATTTAAATTCCTGCCCCCTTTTAAAATATAAGAACCAAGATAGTTTGGTGTAGGCAGAAGTTTCTGTCCTGCCCAGTCCTGAAGCTGTTTAGTCCCAAATGAACACACAGAGGTTTATATCAATTATAAATGCTTAGCTGGTAGCTCAGGCTTACTACTATCTAGCCCTTAAACTTAACCCTTAATTCCTATCTATGTTTAGTCACATTGCTGGGTACCTTTTTCAGTAAGCATTCTCATCTTGCTTCTTCTGCATCTGGCTGGTGAATTCTGACTACACTCTTCCTCTTCCCAGAATTCTCCTAGTCTGGCCACCTGCCTATACTTACTTCCTGCCTACTGGCCAATCAGAATTTCATTAAACCAATTCAAGCGACAAATCTTTACAGTGTACAAGAGCATCATCCCACAGCATTTTGGCATATTTGCTTGTTTTGTGCTCTTCAAATCTTAGTAATGCTGATTTGACATGAGACTAAGTGCACAGCCTCTCAACTGCCCATGTATGAGCAACCTCAAGCTGTCAATAGAGCAAACCTGCCAATCAGTGGTCTTTTTGGAAAACATTAAAATTGTAAAAAGTATCTCCCTTCCCATACTTGCATTCTGGAAATCAGAAAATAACCACTGAAACATTAAAGTCACTGGGTTGTAGATAGCTAAAATCCTGGCTTCTCACTACCAGCTCTGTTCAGCTGAAGGAAAGCAGTCCAGTTTAGGTTGTCCAGGTGAGGCCCAATCCACGGAGTCTGCAAATGGCAGGTGTTTCCCACACACCGGAGGCCCAATAGCAGTGCATGCTCTAAGTTCCTTGGCTTTTGTCAGTTTAAGTTAGTGTTTTAATGCAATTTTAATAGGTAGTGATTTTATTTTGTATCTAATGAAACCAACAGAGCATGAACACAGACATCAGAATTTGGAAGATAATGAGTCTGTTCGCGCTGGCACCCAAGTAGCTGAGCGAGGCTTGGTGCTAAAGGTAGGAAGAATAGACTGTTTCTGAAGTCTTTATTGGCTTCATTAGGGTGGTCATCAAGTGAATGATTTCATAGCAGATCTAATTAGCCAAAGAATGTGCAAAAGCAGCATCTTCCTCCTGCTAATTAGGCATCTAGACACCAACACATATTAACTACCTTAAAAATAAGTGCATAGGTGCACCTGATAGGAGGGGTTTCACAGGGCATCTGACAGAATAACTAACACTAGAGAAGAACTCCCAGCCCCTGGCTCCTGAAGATGGTACATTCACATTGTGTCACGCCCTTCCCTGGCTACCAGGAAAGGTGCAGCCTTCAATAGCCAACCAGAAACTAGAGGAAATTCCTGTGATAGAACTTGGCTAAGGAGGAAAGAGGGAAGAAATGGCGGGGCCAGGTGATGAAGGCAATGTGTATATCTGTGAGTTCTTCCACAGAGAGCTTTCTGAAACAAGTGACAGCAGGGACAGTCAGGACTCAGCAGTGCTGCCTTGCCTGGAGCAGAGGCACAAAGGTGATGCTGGTGATGCTGGTGAATGGGATCTCCCAGGACATCTGCCAGACTTCTCTTGTCAACATCCCTATTATATCAGCTTTTCGTTGATCCCCATCCATTTACTCGATGTGGGATATTTTTCTGTATGCTGCGAATATGCTTTCTTACCATTGGTTAATAAGCTGTTTTGGCCAACGGCAAGGAAGCTTAGAGGCAGGCGGGAAATCCAGGCAGAGATAAAGACAAAGGAAGACAAAGTCAAAGAGAAATGCCAGAAGACACAGAAGAAAGAAGAGAATGCTGCTCTGAGAAAAGGTACCAAGCCGTGTGGCTAAACATAAATAAGAAATATGGGCTAACTTAAAGTATCAGAGTTAGATAGTAATATGCCTGAGTCATAAGCCAAACAGCATGTAATTAATATAAACCCTTATGTGATTATTTAGGACTGACTCTGGGACTGGATGCTCAGACCTTGGGACTAGGACAGGTCAGAAAACTTCTGACTACATTTACCTGAAAGCATAGGTTCCCATTTCAAGAAAACTCAGATATCTAAAGAGGAAACTCATGCCAGCTACTGGGTGCTATGAGAAATGGTCAGTCTGAAAAAGAGAGAGAGATTAGTAGTTAAAATGTATGGCCAAGGCTGCCATGGTGGCACATGCCTTTAATCCCAGCACTGAGGATGCAAAGGCAAGCAGATCTTTGCTAGCTCCAGGACATCTCAGGGTGCACAGGGAGTTCCAGGACAGCCGGGGGTACATAGCGAGACCTTGTCAAAAGAAGAAGGAAAAAGGAGGAGGAGATGGAAGAGGAGAGGAATGTTGAGATCAGAGAAAAGAAAGGAAAAAGAGACAAAGAGAAAGGGAGGGAGGGAGGGAGGGAGGGAGTGTAGGAAGATAAGGGAGAAAAAAAAGGAAAAATTAAAATACAGCAAGAAAATAAGAGACATAAAAAATACATTCAGGACATTTAACACCTATCAAATAGTAATTGCAGTAAAACTATGCAATCATACCTGAAGGGAAGGCGGCATCAGTTGGGAAGAGGGGCCGACTCAATAATCTAATGGAAACTTATTTCTTACCAAGAATGTTATGCCTTGGTAAATACTGAGTCGAGTATTAGAGTGAAATATATTTCCAGTTAAAAACCAAAAGATTTCTTATATATCTTAGTGGAAACAACTAAGTAAGCAAAACCCAACGAGCTAAAACAACGCGCACGTGATGCAATTGAACACTGCAAGTGAAGGAAAATTTATGGAGAAATTCACTGGGCTGAGAATTTGGGAAAAGTCTCCTCCAGTAGCAAAGATTGCTGTTCTGTTTTGATAATTTTTGATGGAGTTTTTTTCTTGTTTCTTTTGTTTCACATTTTGCAGTGACAGACCTTTTAACTCAAGCACATAGGCAAGCGTTCCAACTCTGAGTCACACCCTGCCCTGAAAAGTTGTTTGGGATTATTTTTAAGTGACTGTTATCTTCTGCCACATGCTTCAAGTCACAGCTGGCTCCAGTGGCTGATACTTATATAGCAACATTTTTACAAAGGCCGTTAACAGGTTTTCACATTCGAAGTGAGGGCGGGATGGCCTGTGTTTGAACCGCGCATAGACCACAGTCTTTAGTAAAAGCATAATGCTGTGATAATGACAGGCATGGCCGAGGAAGAGTGGGAAGGGGAGAGAGAGCCCTGTAATGGCCATCTCAGATGACAAAGTCAGTCTCAGCAGTGGTGCTCATGAGCTAAAGTGTACTTTCTTTTTATTTTTCATTTAAGCTCAAGAACAAATTTAATAGGTTCGGCCTTGACCTTCTCATACACGCATATGTACCAGTATTTCCTTCTTCATCCCTCCCATTGTCCTCTGAGCCTTCCTTCTTGGTAGAGGGAAATTAAAAGTTTCTATTTAAGGCTCATAAATCAAGAAATAGAGGCACAAACATATTACATCAATTTATGATGGCAAATGCTGGAAGAATTTAGGACAGAAACTACTTAAAGTGTTTGCTCTGGGGATAGATGTTAGTAGCTGAAGGAAGCTTTCTGTTTTCGTTTCTCACTCTGTATGTTTAAAAAGTATTCTTTACCACAGCTGTATCTTTCTTGTGCAATCTTTTAGTTCAAAAGGGGAATGCTCACCTTCCTGGCATGGTGGTCTTTGGGGCTACAATTTCAAGGCAGTGGATAGGAGCATTGTGAACAGAAAGCTGTCTGGTCTTTACCAGATTGTAAACTCAGTCATCTTTAAAAACATTGAATTAGTGATGGTGTGTGCCTTTAATCCCAGCATTTGCAATTTAAGCAGTCAGTTCTCAGCCTGGTCTACAGGCCAAATTCTGGTTCAGCCAGAGCTATTACACAGAGAAACCCTGTCTCAGGGGGAAAAAAAAGGAACTGTGTGTGAACTCTAAAATATATTCACATACCTTTAGTATATAGTATACTAATCTTACTCCCAGACTGTTACTTCTGTTCCAAATACCACTAAGAGAATTCATAAGAGAAAGTTTTTTTGGTCTTAGAGTTCTAAAAGGAGAGTCCATCATGACAAGGATTTGCAGCTGGCCCATCTCAGGAAGCTAAGCGATTACATTCTCAACCCCAAACATGAAGCAGAAAGAATGAACGAGAAGTCAGGCCAGGCTATGAATCTCAAAAGCCCATCTCCAGTGGCTGCTTCCTGCACCAAGGCTCCACCCCTTAATGGTTCCACAACACCCCCTCCCCAATACCACCACCGCCACCACCACCTGGAGACTAAGTGTTCAAGAATCTGAGCATATGGGAACATCTCTCATTCAAACAACCACAAGTGTTCATTTCACATCCATCCCTCCATTGGGAGCAAGGTGACCTCGAAGTCCCACACTTGTTATAATTACTACTCATGACTGTTAACCAGCAAAGCCACCAAGGCTTGAGCTGGGCATGGGAGTAAATGGAGAACACATAATAACAAGGGAAGAGAAAGAGGTGAGGAAGAGGAGAGAAGAGAGAAGGTTCCCGAAGCGCCTTTCTCTGCCCTGTCTTGGTTGGTTGTAGTACATCTTCAGGTCAAGAAGGGAGACAGTAGGGATAATGGTGTAGCTACTAGGCTGAGCATTTAGTTAGCATAGTAATCAGGTCTCTCTAGAGGAAAAGAACCATGAGAATGAGTGTATGTTAAAATAGATCCTGTTAGATTGGTTTGCCTAATACATTCTAGGGTAGTCAGAATGGCTACCTTTATACTGAAGTGGCTGAAAACCTGGTGCCCTCTGAGTCCACAAGGCTGGGTACCTCAGTAGTCCCAATCTGGTGCTGGAGGTCTGAAGGATTCCTGGAGAGCCACTGGTCCTCAGCCCAGGTTGGAAGCCCAGAAACACTGAGTTGTTACCAGGGAAGAAATTTAGTGATGGTGGTGGCAACAGAGTTGATGACATCACAAGCAGAACTGCCCAGTGAGATGGAAAGGCATCAAGACAGAAAACAAAAGGTTTTCCCTTGGACCTCCTTTTGTCTAGCTGCCACAGGAGGTATAGTCCACAGTTAAGGTGCATCTTCCCACTTCTATTAACCTGAGCAAGAAAACTCCCCCAGGTGTGTGCCCATAAGCATGCCTCTTCATTGATTCCAGATACAGTGAAATTGACAACTGAGATTTACCATACGTGAGGTCCTGGACCGAATTCTCAGGACCAAACAAAAGAATGTATGGAGGGTCATCTGGGCATCTCAAAGAAGTTCAGTCCAGCTCAACTCTGACCCTTGGAATTACCCCAAGCCATGGCAGAAGATCCCCCCAGTTTTCACTGCCTCAGACATCCCCCAAGCCATGGCAGAAGGTCCCCCCAGTTTTCACCTGCCTCCAGTCTTTCTTCATTCTGACATCCTTGACCCTGACAGTGGTACATAAACCCAAATCTAGAGTTTTCTTTTCGATGTAATTGTGGCAGTGCCCCAGGACCTTCATCCATCCAATCTGTATCCCCCCTACAGCCATAAATACCCATACTATCGCTTCATTATTTCCTTCAAAATAACATTTTTAACTTAAAATGGTTTTTCAGTCATCCTAAGCAACAACACCCATGATACTGTGGGCTTCATGTACTGTTTGTAATTTTTCTCAATGTGCCTTGTTATTAATTGAAGATGTGTTTATTGTCTACTGCTGAGAAATATCCCCCACTGGCTTATATCTCCCTAAAACCCTATCAAGAGTATATCAGTCAGAATGGGAACTGAATTTGATTGGCAGATAGGTTCTATTAAGGTGCTATGGGGAGGTCACCTCACCAGGCAGAGAAGAACACAGAGGGACAGCTCATGAAGGACAGTCATGAAATCTGCTTCCAGCAGAGGGGCCAAGAGACTGCTTCAGCCTCACACAGTTGCAGCCACTGGCATGAATGACAGTTATGTGTTGTCTGCCTATCTGTCACTGCTGATTCATATTCCAGGGAGGAAATTCCTATCAACATATTCAGGTCCCCTGCCCACCCCTTAGCTGTTGGTGCAGGTGCAGTGATAAAATAAAAATGTCTTAAGATGGGAAGTGGGAGGTCTTCTAGGTTCACATAGGATGCTCTGAGCCAAGAGTCACTCTGCTGACAGTAGCTTGTGTAATTTTTCACGTGATTCCATTTCTAAATTTATATGTCTTTCTTTTTTTCTTAGACTTGCTTTTATGCCGTATTATTTGCTTTGGAAACCTTTTAAGCACGACACATGTCGAGTTGTGCAATGTGAATGATGCCGAAGACGTTAGTGGTCATGAAAATGATTCACACTCAGTCTGCTCACACACAGAATGGAAGGAAGAAAATGAAACATGGGTGCGGGGAGAAGGCACTGGAAAACGCTGGGATGCAAGGCAGTGGAAAATGCTAAGACAAAAACACAGGGAAAGCCCTTGCAGGTTAGCAAACCAGAAATCCAACAGCAAGTTCCTCCTCTGACTTCTCTGCATGCTCAGATTAAACAGTCCCCCTCCTTGGAGTACAGCAGCTAAAGCCAGAACCTCCACAGGCCAACTCACTTAGCAAATGCTTCAAGGCTGGACCTTTCTACGTCTCCCCAATGACAGGTTGTAGTGAATGTTCAATACATTTCAACAGATGTGGTAGGAAAAACCAATTGTGCAGTTTAAAGCAAGTGTGCTGAAATCTAGATCAATAAATTCTGAGTTAAATGTTTCTATTAAAAGTGCAAATCCAAATAATGGGCTCCAGTTGAAAGACTGCTTTGGTTCTTTGAGGTTATTCCTTTAGAACATTATCTTTCTTTGAAAAATCAAAATGCACCAAATAAGATTCTTTTATTTCCAATTACTCAATAAAATGAAATATCAAGGCATCCAGGTGTGTGCACACCAGACATTTTCACATAACCCTATGTAATACATTGCTCACAATTAACATTTTAATTTGAGAAATAAATATACGTAATATTAGCTGTATGGTTAGGCAATTAACTGGATCGAATCTTAAGCTATTCATTGTTTTTCCAGAAATCCCCAATATAGATAGAAAAAAAAAAAAGTCTCAGAAAGAATAAGAATACAATGAGTTATCAACTCAAGAAAGTAATAGGGAAAAGATTTAAAAAGACACAAAAAACAAAGCCTGTCTCATGGGGGACGTCATCAGCATGAGAACAGATTCCACCCTCTCCCCAGCTCAGTAAGACCAAAAGCAGCTGAGAAGTTCCTGGTTCATTTGTATCTAGAGCCCAGCCTTTGCCCTTAGCAGCGTGTCTGGTGCCCAGCGCAGAGACAGGGAGAGCACAGTAGCAAACAAATGATGGAGTCTGTGCTGCTCCTGCCTGGGACTGTCATGCTCTCAGCCAGGCTTGATTCTTTCCTAAGGATTCTAGGATACACTAGGTAACTCTCTGCAGGAAACCCAGTAGAGATGGTTACAAGCAGGAAACAAGCCAAATTTGCACAGTAGCAAGTCCTGCTCATCTCCCCGAGAGGGTTGGGGGGGGGTCACCGTGCCTTGCTTTTTCACCCAATGTGTGCACCTGCTAACATAACTTACTGAATTCTCTTTGAAAAAAAAGAAAAGAAAACAGGCCTGTGGCATTGTTAAGCGATGTGGATGAAACAAGTGTGTGCATATATGTTTTTGACCCAGCTTGTTTTACAGAGGAGAATACAAATGTCAGAGGCAGAGGAGAAAGACTCTATTACATATCCACACTCACACTGCAGTTCCTTCTGGCAGTAAGAGGGAATGCAGCCATGCAGCAGCCTGCTTGGACTTCAGGATTTATGGGCACTAGGTAGGAGAAGGGAAAGGCGTCTGCCCAGATCCAGTGAGGCGAGCTACAGCTCTTCAAAGCATTCTTGTTTCAGCAGCTTCTATGTGTATCATTGTGCTCCTGTTTTCCTGCCTTGTACCTCTCCCTTGTCACTGAGATCACTGCAGGACTCCAGCTAGAAATTCATCTTGCAAGTTGTTTTCTGCTCCTACAGGCTCTGATCGTAGCATCAGAGGCAGAGGCTAGGGACCTGTAATCGTGTCACAAAGAGTAAATCCATGAGAAGGAAACGCTGCTAACAGAAGCCTGTTCTCGGAAGAAAAGGTCACTCGATGAAGGGTGTGAAGTAGTGTATCTCAAGAACAGTCCTTCATTAAGGCTATCTTTTCAATCTTACAAAGTCAAGATGCCCACATACATTAGACTATTTGCAAACAACCCTTCCAACAGTATCATGTCCCCTCTCATTGCAAAGGTGATGATGATGACCAAGAAGGAGCCCTGGGCAAGCATCATAGGCAGGGAGTACCAGCAGCTCCAGGCACCAGACATCTGTTCTGCTGCCTGCCTGATGTCAGAGACTTGGAAAGCCCAGCCTTTGCCATCCGCTACACCTCAAACCCATCTGGTTTTGTTTTCTCTCTCCTGCAGCTTGGAGATATTTCTGTGAATCAGCTTGTCACCCATGTACCCTTGCCTTCAACATATTTCCAGTGGGCACAGATGTGGCTGTGGCTAGCGGGCCTCAGGAATACTCAAAGGTTCCTTTTTATGGGAAGATGCTACCAAGAAAATGTTAAAAGAGGATGCACAGAGGAAGCCTGGCAGAGGTACCATCTTCATGATCCCTGCAGGCACCTCTATAGGGACCTTAGAGAAGGGAAAGAATGTCCATTCTCTAGCTTTGCATGCTGTCTGCACTGCGTCTACCTCCAGGAGGAGGTCCAGCACAGGGATACTCATGTGTACTAGTAGAATTAAGAGAAAGGCAAGTGGGGGAGGAGTCCTGCCCCTGCCTCTGCCCCTCCACACAGCATGGAAATATATAGGCAGAAATAATATATAGCCTCAGGCCTCTATAACAGTCTGGGGTTGCCCCCACTCTCATGGTAGGGAAGGCTGGCCACCCCATATTTACTCTTAACCTGTACCCCCTTCCCAGGGGGCAATAAAAGGTCTCTGTCACTCAGAGTAGATGGTCAGTTTCTCTGGACAGGTGGCCCCTGAACTCCAGATGCCAGTTCCAATGGCATTTGCCCTGTCTAGCAGGTGGAAACATGCAGTCCTGGTTCATCCATCATGCCTGGCTCACCTTTGGAATTCCATTCTGCACAGTGTCTCTGAGGCCCATTCTACCAGGCCACATCACAACGGGCTAACTCTGTTGAGATTTTCAATCATTTGTGTTAGCATTTTTCAATATTATTCCTAGATGAGACACGACTTTATTACCATCTCAAGCTGCCCTTTCCAGTTCTAATATTCTCATATTCTCTGCATCCCAAGAGGCCTCTTTCCTGACAAAGATATTTACCTTTGATATGTGTAACTTCCTGGACTCTAAAATACGATGGTAAAGCTATTAGCGAACACAGTGGCTTTAATCTCCTCCGAAGCAGGACTCACACTATTATTATCTCCCCTAAGCTATTCTTCCTTCGCATAGCTCCCCTTTATCCCCATAAGTGGGGAGTGCTTATTAGAGACTCTATCTTGGATCC
>PVIH01001864.1:148345-213721 GCA_004025045.1 Sigmodon hispidus
ACCTGGCACACCTGGGAGACCTGGCACACCTGGGAGACCTGGGCACACCTGGGAGACCTGGCACACCTGGGAGACCTCGGCACACCTGGGAGACCTCGGCACACCCACAATACCCTTTCCCACTGGAGCAGGAGGAAAGACATCCAGGCAGGGGAGGGTAAGTGCTGTTCCTAAGTCGTTTCTGCCCCAGAAAGGGCAAAATACAGATGCTTTCCTGGAAATCAGCTCTGCTGTGTCTGCCCTGCATTCGGTGCAAGCAGTCAGCTCTCAACCTGGAGCACTTCTTAGGGTCGCTGAGAGGACCTGACTGCTGAGCCCTGGCTCTGCAGGCCTGGGGTCAGGCCAAGAATAACCACTTTCCCATGGCTTCTGCTGCTCCTGGGCCCGGGACCATGCCCTAGAACTAGTGACATTCTCAACTGGGTTACTTCAGAGGGTTCATAAATGATCTTGCCAGCAACCCAGTCAAAGTTGTGCCCTAGTCCTCAGATCCCATGAAGAATTCTCTCCTTAAAAAGCTTGCCCATCCAGGAGGGACCCAGGTCCATTCACTGTGGCTCAGACCAAGTATACCAGTGCTCAAACTCTACCATCAAACCTGTTTCTGTCACTTTGGTCTCTGACAGGATGGGCTACATAATTTGGGGGTATCAGGGAAAAATAAAACACAAAAGACTCCAGGGCCAATTATTCACAAATTAATGATTTCAGTAGAATGGCCGTTAAATATCAATCAAAGATGTGCCCTTCCCCTTAGGGCGTGGTTCTTTCTCAGCATCATCTTTGTGCCTCCTGTGCTTACACATCAGTTCCCTCCCCCTCTACCCCATGCTACCTGCTTGGCTCCACAGCCTTTACCCTAAAAAAAGGTATTAGAAAAAAAGGAGTACTGGTATTTTTGAGGAAGGGAATTTAAATGCCCATCAAACTACAGAATGTTCCTACTCTTCAATACAGCAATTCCACCCTGAGGGATGTTTCTTTCCTTGAAGTGTTCTTACAATGCTCAAAGCCTGTTCATTGTACCACATGTGTAATAAAACAAAATGGAAACAACTTAAATGTCTGTCAGCAAAGAACAAGGTGGATTTATAGGCAATGACAAGAGCATAGATCCAAGGCATAGTAAAGATAAAAAGCAAGTTAAATGTGTGTGGAGGGAGGGACTAAGGAAATGGCCTAGTGAGTAAAGTACTCACTAGGAAAGCATGGGGATCTGACTTCAGACCCCAGAGCCCACATCACCGCTGGGCACCGGGGCTGGAGAAAGGCTCAGTGGTTAAGAGCACTGGCTGATCTTCTAGAAGACATGGGTTCAATTCCCAGCAACCACATGGCAACTCACAACTGTCTGTAACTCCAGTTTTAGGGGATCCAACCCCTCACACAGACATACATGCAGGCAAAAGATCAAGGCACATAAAATAACTATTTAAAAAAGAAAAAAAAAACCTTAAAAACTGTTTCCAAGAAGAGGACTGGACTACCAGCCAGGACCATTCCTGCTTTGACACTGTGGCAGGTCTAAAATCCTCACCCCATTGCCATGAAGTCTCCCTGGGCTTCCTGTAGGCTACCTCTCCATATGTCAGGTCTCCTGAGAAGTGGGCTCCTATGGAAACTTCATAAAAATATGTGAATGAAAAGAATTGCTTATGAAATGTGTCTCATATCTATTGCTTCAATTTTTTTCCATTCTAAGCTAACAGACCAAGTCTTTTTATGTTTGGACTTTGGGTCTGTACCAAAACACCCAGCCAACACTCAAAATACCCTGCAGGTATTTTATTACAGGTCAGTTTAAAGCATGCCCTTGTTCTAAACCGGAAATGGAACCTGCTGAAGGAAGCTGGAATCTCAGCCTGCCATTCCCAACCCTCAGCAATGTACTTCCTGCTGACCTCCCATCCTCACCACCTCACACCTTCCTGCCAAGAGAGAAAGCCATGGAGAGGTATGTGCCCTTAAGGAGTTGCCGTGAATTTGAGTCAAACAGACAGGTAACCTGGTGGTGGGATGTGGGCTTCTTCCTTTCCTCTCCCTGCCTAACCCACTAAGCTGGGCCTCAGGTGTCAGATACAGGCTAGCTGGAGAAAATGGAGGAGAGTTCTATATGTTAGGAGAGTAAAACAAAGAAACAGGGCCCTGGAGAGGGTGTTCAATATCTAACCACTAAAGAGCAAGCCCCAGTGTCTAATCCATCCCTTCACTACCAAATGTTTTCTTATGCTAGGCTGGACAATCAGCGCACTTCTAACCCACAGAGATCTTTGATGCAAAAATCATCCCTCGAGACTCCCCAGGGACAATGATGTCTATGATAACAAATGGGATACCACAATGGGAACAATAAGACACTGTAGAGTCCAAGTCACACTTGTAGCAGAGGTATGTGTGAGCACAGAGGAGGCAGGCTGGACTGCAGAGCTGTGTCAGCACTAGCACCTGGCCCTTCTCCACCCAGTGATGTACTTACTCCCCCACTGTCACCTGCCCCATGACATCTCTTGAGCTGTACGTTCCCATCCCACTCACCGCTTTTTCCAAATTACAAAGTCAGTGAATAAACAAAATGAACTAACAGAATTTTAAAATCCATATTGAAATGTTGTAAAAGGTTCTAGTACAGACTTTCTGGGCCTGGACCAAAGCTTTAGCTTCACTCTCGGCCCCACTTAGCCTCAAATAATCACACACACAGGCTTATATTATTTTATGCTGATTGACCTAGGGCCCAGGCATATAATTCGCTAGCGCTTGCTCTCAATCTAACCCATCTTGTTCAGCTACACAGCTTGGTACCTTTTCTCAGAGCAACCTTTCAGCTTCTTTCCTCTGTGTCTGCTGCCGTCTCCTTGTCATGTCTGTGGCGGCTCTCTGGCATCTGTCTCTGGTGTCTGTGTCTGCTCTGAGATGTTCCTGAGTTTTCTTAGCCTAGTAGCCCTGCCCACACTTCCTGTTTGCTTCTGGCCAATCAGCTTTTGATTAAACCCATAGGCGGGACAAACATTTTCATTACCAGCATAATCCTACTACATTAAAATTATTTTGTTAATAAAGAGAAGGTAGGGTAGGAAAAGATCACCTATATGTATGTTAGCATACTGCTGTCATTTTGATATATGCATAACACTGTAAATATAATTCTGCATCTAGCAACATAGTTCTCTTAGGCATTATTTAATGGTCTCACAATATTCTTTCCAGCAACTTCTCAGAAATCTACCAAACCACTTCCCCGTTTTGGGATGTTTGAACTACATTTTTTTTTTAATGGAGTTTTTGTTTTTGTCTTACAGATTCCAAATGAAACTCTGATACTTTCTCTGTATTTTTTTTTTTTTTTTTGTATTCTTTCCTTAGACTTACCTTTTAAAAGTGGGACTTCCAGATCAGAGAATGATTAGGGCGTGGAATATATACCCATACTTCTTTTTTAAAGGATATATCAATTCACAATGCAATAAGCAAAAAAAAAAAAAAATACAAGTCACATATAAGTTTTGGCTTATATCAATAGTTTAAAGATAATTTATTTTTTAATATGTATTTTTATGTTATGTGAATTGGTGTTTTGTTGTAGAAAGTTTTCAGGGCCCATTTGGGCCTGGAGTTTGTACCTGGCCCTCCGTGGCTTTTGTCCCCCAAAGAAATGAATCACAAGCTTATATTAACTTTATACTGTTTGGCCCATGTCTCAAGCACATTACTAGCTAGCTCTTTCATCTTAATTCAACCCATTTCCATTCATCTGTCTGCCCCGTGGCTCAGCCAGCAGCTCACCTGTGTTCCTTACATGACTCTTCTTTGGGGGTCGGATGGAGACTGACTAACTCCACCCTCCTTCTACCTGTCTGTCCTCTGATTCTCCACCCACTTCTATGGTGCTCTACATAGGCCAAACCAGTTACTTTATTTATAGCATACAGAGAACATTTCCACCACAGTGTTTTGCCTGCATGTATAACTGTGTAACGGTGTCAGATCCTGGAATTACAGACAGTTGTTAGCTGCCATGTGGATGCTGGGAATTGAACTCAGGTCCTCTAGAAAAACAGTCAGTGTTCTTAACCGCTGAGCCATCTCTGAGGCCCCTTAGTGATAATTTAAACTATGGGGGTTTTTGTTTGTTTGTTTGTTTGTTTTGTTTTGTTTTGCAGCCAATTAGCAAGAAAGATAGCAACAGCATTCTGGGATAAGCTAGAGTAGGAAGAAACCTCAGTTCTAACCCAATAGTCCTTAAACTTAATGTCCTGTCAGAATCAGCTGAGGAGCAGTGTCGGGGAGGTGTACATGTGGAGACCAGAGGTTAACATCTGGCATCTCTGGAAGTCTTTTTAATAATGAGTCCCATTACAGCTCCTTGGAGAAATGGCTGTTTTGGGTCTGGAGTAGAAGTATACAAGAGGTGCTTGAAGAATGTTATTTCTAAAAACAAGGAAGTTCTGAAAAAGCAGGGTTACCTATCAACGTACTCAGGAGCAGCCTGAGAGGCTGCTACTGGCCAGAAAGATGAACTGGAAGGATAAGAACTGTGAAGAACTGAAGCCCACCAAATACATCAACGAGGTTACAGGATGCTCAATAGCCAAAGGACAATAGTGACAGCCAGCACTAGAGAGACTTTGAAAACTAAAGGAGAGAATCCAGCATTGAGGCTTCCAGTCCTCAAAGAGCTGTACTTTGGGGTGGGCAGACAGTCACTCTGGGAAGTTTCTCTGCTAATCAGTGAAAAGGCAATAACTAGTTGCAATTAAAAAAAAAAAAAAAAAAAAAAAAAAACTGGTGGACTCAGGCATCAGCAATTGCCCATGCCACAAACAGGAGCAGAAGCAAGCATCATGCACCTCTGAAGGCATACACAGAATCTCCTGTCAGGTAATCTGGGCAAAATGCTTAATTAGAAGTCCATCCTAGAGTCTGGGTAAAATTATTGATTTTCAGGAAGTAAAACAAAGATGAAGTACAGATGACAAAAACCCAGACTGTGGGTCAATCTAAAGGAAAATGATCCAGTTTCTTTAAAGAAAACTGAAATTGGGACACACCAACAGACTAAAAATATTTGAGAGCTATATTAATGTATGAATAAACTTGATTTGGGCTTCAAATGAAAAAGAAAAAAACTTTACAGGACAATTATGAATTTGTGAATACTGCCAATACTTCTCATGATACCAAGAAGTCACTTGTAGCTTTTCATTCTGTATCTTGTGAAGAAACAAGCAGACTGACATATGCATATGTGATGCCTGGGACTCACACGGATTAAAGTGGCTTATAGTGGCTGGGATCAACTGTACTATTCTGTCTCCTTTCACACAGTTCCAGTTTTTCCAGAATTCAATGTAAACAGACACTGAGACCCCTCTCCAGATTTGCTGGACCAGGAATCTGACTGTCAGGGAGTTTCATGATTCTTCTGGAGCTGGCCTGTGGACAGTTCCTGGGAAATGGATGACTTGGGAACTTGAGCATACAGGAATGGCTTATCCACATGAGTGGAAAAACCTAGGCTGCCTCAGTCTGACCCAGAGTCCTTCATGAGATACCTGCAGGTACCTGTGAGCTTTCCATTCCTTAGTAACTCGATGCTTTGATCCAGTTTAAATGCACAGATCCAGAAGCTCTCCTGGGAGTTGTCTGGGATCTTTTATTACTCCTGACCTGAAACCATTCTTATGTGGCTGCTTAATCTGTGAGGACCTCCATGTCTTCTATATATGAAGGGCGGCTGACAGACAGCTGATTCTAGTCCAAATGGAACTACACAGGGAGGAGGTCATGGCCTTCCCAGCCATCCTCCAGTGGCAGAGTATAGCTTTAGCAAAACTCTTTGTATCCTTATCTTTTATGAGTTCTTCTCCTCCTCCTCCTCCTCCTCCTCCTTCAGATAAACAAAATGGTACCCCTTTTGGTTAAGATATTATGGATGCAAAGGGTTTTGACAATAATGCTGGATTTTGAATTAAGAATAGTCCCCCAGTCTCAGAGGTATTGGGATGTCGGAGGTGCCTGTAACCTGAGGCAAAGACAATTGATTTAGTCTTAGTTACTGTTATGAAGAGATATTATGACCAAGATATTTCATATAAAAGAAAGCATTTAATTAGGGGCTTGCTTACAGTTTCAGTTAGTCCATGATCGTTATGGCAGGAAGAATGATGACAGTAGCCAAGCAAGCATGACACTGAGGGCTCACACTTGAGCCAAATGTTGCAGGAAAAAAGAGAAAGACTAGGCTTGTTGTGGGCTTTTGAAATCTCAAAGGCAGCTCCAGGGACATACCTTCTCCAACCAGGCCACACCTCCTAATCCTCTCCACCACACATTCAAATATATAAGTCCAAGGGGCCATTTTCATTCAGAACACCACAGTGGTGTTATAACAAAGAGAACTGCAGGTTTAGTTGGTTCATAGAGAAGGAAGCTGAGACAAATTAATCTTAAGAATCAGCTTTATTAGAAAAGCAAGACTCTAAACCAGGAGACCATGATCAGCCCTTAATGTGAGTATTATAGTTAATAGCTTGAAAGAGCAGAAGAGAGATCCCTCAGGTACAGCATGGGGGCAGGCAGAGAGATCCTTAAGAGGAAATTTCTCATCAAGGTTTTTTGACTCTTACAGGTTTTCAGGAGATGATGAGAAGTTTCCCATCTCATCATTTAGTAGATTACAGACTATATGGCCAGGGGCTTATCTTATAGCTATAAAGAGAAAGGATGAGTTTGCTCACCTACCTAACCCATACCTTGAGATCCTCTAACCTTCACAGCAAGGGCCTGTCAGCTGCAAGGGGGCGTGGCTACATTTAAGAGTGGCAGCTTCAAGAACCAAGACCTAATAGGAAGATTATAGGAAACACAGTGGGAAACCTGGGTTGTGAAAAACTGGGACAGGAAAAGGAGGGTTGCATGTCTATTTTTTCTCATGACTACTGTTTAATGTGAGGATCTCTTCTTGGCTCTCAGTGATGGCAATGGCAGTATTAATCTGATAACCTGACCACTATTTACAAAGAGGCAACCCACACCAAAGGCTCTGACAACAGGCTTGGGGGACCCTCACTCACAGCAAAGGGAGGGAATGCTTTCCTCTTCCACATGGCTACATTTGATACTCATTCCTGCTACTCTGTAGATAATGAACACAAAATAAGATTTGGAGGTAAGAATTTATAGTAAAGTTTCTGATGAACTCTCAGGGAAGAAAGGCCCAGAGCATTTCATCCCAGACTTCATTTGGAAGAAGATTCCCAAGCAAATTATCTGCCAGTACACTGGAGAGCACACCCAAGGAAGGGTTCTATCTTTGGAAGAGGTCAGATACTATTGCTCAGGTAGTTTTTTTTTTTTTTTTTTTTTTTTTGACTTAAGAAATGTCTTTCTTTACCCCCACCTGGCAACATGTTCATACACAAAACTAACCCTGCAAGATTACACATGAAAATTGAAAACAAGTCAGTTAAAGACTTTCATTGAAGTTATTATATATTTCCCCCTTCTATAAATAGTATAGTGGCTAAAAGGATGGAGAGTGGGTTACAAAAGACTCTTACTGGGTGTCTTTGGCTTTGTGCCTCAGCTGTCAGAGGAAATCAGTGAGCATCTGGGGACATGGTTGCCACTCAGCATGGTTTATGCAAGTGGGATTGCATTAGACCCACAGATTTCTCCAGATGACTAGTTACTTCACTCATCTAGATAGCCTGCCAAAATCTCCCCTGCTTTATAGAGTCCAGAAATCTCCCCAGCTGGGAACAAGTAATTTCATCCAATTTGAATTCCTTTTTGAATCAGTTGTCACAGCTTCCCAGGGCTGGTAGAGGTGTGGCACATATTCATTTCCCAACACTACAAATCTAAAACAATGTTACTGTTTTCTTCTTAAAGAAAGCTGACAATATGTATCATTGAACTTTAAAATGTTTCTATTCTTTGACCCAATAGTTCTGTATCTTAAAAAAAAATCTCAAACTTCTGTGTACGCTAACAATAGTATCAGACAAAATGACAGCCATAACAGTGTTGTTTAGAATGGGGGGAAAAACAGAATCCCAAGTTGCTAGCAGGGTATTGGCAAAGTAAATGATCTGATCATAGATATCCTAAACTTCTCAACACTTGATGGCATGAGAGTCGGGGAGGCGGCTGAGTTATCAGGCAATCTCTTCCTGGAATCTGAACCTCTAGCCAAGACAGAGGCTGAGAACTGGAGCTGCAACCTTTCCTGGTGGGGACCTGCTGAACTGCCCTGTAATTAGTTCCCAAGGCTGCTGCTTTCTCTCTCAGCTATACTGTTATTTCTCTGCCCCAAAACAAGTCTTTCCAGGAATTCGTTATTAATATAGCTAGAGACAGTCTGTCTTTTTAAATAAATAAAAAAGAAACACTGAATAATAGTTACCTAATCACAGTTCCAAAGTTTTCCAAAGTGTGTCTGGTAATGCACTAGCCTCTGAAATCAGGTTTGGGAATGCCTCCTCTGCCTGAGGACACACAGTACACATGGATAGTTTTGAGAAGGGCTGTAAAGAAGCCCGCTTCAACCAACATAGTTAATCTCACAATTTGGCTTTCCGAATACTCCACTAACTCTGTGCAGTACAGCAGGAGCTGGTGGCAACAGATGGCAGTGAACTGGAGACACAAAGAATCACTGTATGGTATATAGTTTCATCATTTCCTGCTCATTCGCTGGCAGTCTTGCATAAGGCAAATGAAGTCAATCCGGGTGAACATTTAGCCTCTGTTGTGGGTAGGAACCACAGGATCCAAGGGGTAGTACCAGCCACCTTGCTCACATGATCACATTTAACCTACATGGCCATAGACTCCTTTCTGGGCTCCTTGTTGCTCTTGCCCATCCCATATTGTCTGCACAGCAGTCAGTCATCTTTTTAAACTGCATCTTGCTTCCCTTGCATAAACTGCCAGGCTTTACCTGGCCTCATCTTGTGTCTCATCCATTCCTCCCCATCCTGGGGCTATAGTGCCCCCTTAAGACTAACTCCCAGCCCATTCAGCCTGGAACTGTCTCCATCACCAGCTCCATCCTTCTACTGAACCCTCAGCTCAGGCATTACTACCCTCCATGGCAGTTCCTCTCCCTCTCATACTGTTTTCCATTTCTCAAAATATTTAGCCTATAAAGCCATCCTGTTTAATTTTGGACCTGGCCCATTCCATTATTGAGTTTCTTGACAACAGACTTTCTCTGTAAAAGCCTATCTACATTGAAGTTGATTAAAAAAAAAAAAAAAAAAAAAATCTTAGGTACAGCTACCAAAATCACTTTACAAACTACTTAAAGAACTCTCGAAGCCTGACATTTGGATTCATGCATGCCTGAGATCATGAGTGCTATCTAGCCTTCCATACCCTTACCCCAGTCTTCTTGCATTGGCAGCTTCAATCCAAGGCTCTTTATACATTAAGCAGTAAAGAGACACATCATTCTAGCCAAGACCAGGTAGTTTATTTTCAGCTTGTTCACAACACACAGTTTGAAGCAAAGAGCTAAAAGCTGTGCACCAATTGCCAGGGGATCTGGAGAAGACAGGAGGACAGGTCAAATCTTCCACCACCCCCCTCCCCCAAAAGCCCACCAAAGGTACACCTTTCATGTCAATGGAGACAAATTATCAACACACATGGAAGCTTTTGCAATGCTCTCAAAGACCAACAATTCCCCAGTGGGTGTTATACAAAAACGTAATATAAACTGACCAAGGACAGAAATGTGGCATCAAGGCACAAGGGTGACATTAAGATTGCATTGCAGGCTGTCTTCACCTGAGTTCTTTAAGGGGAGCTGAAGTCCTGGGAAAACTGGCAATCTGTGTCACTAAGGACTTTTGAATTCCACTATGAAGTCTGGCACCAAAAGTCTCCTGAATTCTTCTCAGTAAGTACTACACCATGATTATAAACCAAGAATATCTTAGGGATAAGCTGTTGTACATAACTTGAGTTCTGACACTTAAGAACACATGTGAAGTTCAGAGTAAGCACCTTAAATTAATTCTTGACACCAGACCTTCTCCCATTCTCTATACATTGTTAATTCTGGTTTTATCATTTAATATTCACAAAATATTCCACTAAATTTTATTCCGAAGCATATACCAATAATCTCAAAAACTTGAAAAAATTCTTCTGTCAGCCATGAGAACAAACAAGTAAACTGATCATTCCCACTTAAAGACGTTCTCTAACATAACTGCTATTTAGGTCAAGTTCAGCAGCTTTCAAGACAATCAATTCAGAATTAAAAACCACTATTTTCAGATACAGATGTAAATGCCTCTTGAGAAATAATTGAGGAGTGGTACTTCTGCCTTATGACACTTACACATACAGAATTCGGCATCACTGGGCATACTGCAAATCTTTCTGGAGAAAGCACATTTTTAGGATATATCCTGTGCATGATATAAAACAAGTAAGCTACACATAGCATGTCATTTTGAAATTTACAGGGCTTATGTTCATGTTATCTAAAAATTATGGCGATTAGAAAAGATAGCTCCTTATCAATAAAAAATTTCTGATAAATCTGATGAAAAGCAGTTTCTTGAACAATTTAAGAAACTGCTTATGCCCAGTAGATTCCACATATTGCTGTAAAATATGCTGAAACAAAAAAATCAACTACCACTTCACATGATGGGAAGGAAGTCAGTCTGCAGTGAGGTCTTTGTTTATACAGTGTTTAGCAGTATGAAATCACCACATGATGTTTTTAATCAAGTAGGCTCCTCCAAATTCATGTTTTACAGCATTGAGAGCACCAAAGGAGCTTTGCCAAAGTCCTAGGGACATTATCACAAAGCTGCTATTTCTGAATAGAATTCAAAGTATAATTTCTTTTTCAAATTCCATATAGTTGAAGATCTAGTCTAAAAGTAGTTTCGGGCACATTTCTTCTTGCACAATCTGAAGCTATAGACTTCACCTTGCAAATCCATATAAAATACAAATGTGATCACATCCACTTGGCCCACTTTCATTTTCTTAGAGGATTTTGTCAATTTTATAAAAAGTGCATATTTTGCTCAGTTGTTAATTTGTGTAGATTTAAAACTTTGAATTTGTGTTGGAGACTGACCCAAGACTATTTAGAATTTCCTGCTCCTTGGATTAAGCGTCCTTGGTAAATTACTAGCTTTGCAAAAACAGGCTTCTTGGAGTCCTTCTAGATTAGACGTCCTTGATTAGTTACAGAAGTGAGCTTCATGGAGTCTCCCATGATAAGGTGTTCTTCGCTAAACTGCAGGCCTTGCAAAAAACGGGATGTTCTTGGCCCATCATACAATGTACGTTTAGATAGGGCTTCAAACAGTAATCAGTCAGCTGCAAAATCATGGGACCAAAGAGATCCTGCCCACCTCGACTTCCTCTGAAAATTTTTCACTCTCCTCTTGGGTTAACTCCCCTCTCTCTGCTCCCCCTTCCCCTTCTAAAGCACTGCTTAAAAAGCCTCAGCATTCATTCAATAAACAAAGCCTTGACATGACTCAGACTCTTGTCGTTCTTTACGCGCTTGGCTTCCTCTCTCTCTCCCCCCATTTGCTTCACAGGTGGCCCCCCTTGAAACCCTCGAATAACTGGACCTGCTGGACAGAGACAAATTTGTACAACCAATCTATCTCCCCAGGCTCACCCCACACATCTTATTTCAGCTGCTCATGGTCAGCTTCTCCTTTCAGAAATCTTGACTAGAATTCCACAACAGCGATAACTGGCAAAAGATATTTTAGTTTATATTGTTATTGTTTTGAGACAGGGTCATGTAGTCTGGCTGGCCTCAAACTCAAGAGATCCACCACCTGCCTCTGCCTCCCAACTGGGATTAAGGCACGTGCAAGCATGCCTGGCATTCACAATAATTTCTTCAGAGGGAACAGAGAACAAAATGTCATCCTGGGCAAACAGATTACTGAGTGGTCAATACTGTGTAACACACACACACACAAACAGATCACAGAGGTTAAAAAATGTTAACCAAATGTAGTGATTTTTTTTTTAATTTTTAAAAAAATATTTGAGTGCTTTAGAGTTTTTTTTTTTTACTTAAGTAGAGGATGCTTGCTTCTGCCATCAGTTCCCAGGAATACTGAATGTTACATTCTTAACTAAAGACAGCCCTATGCCAGGAGTGGACATGAGGCTGCACCATCAGCTCCCGGGTGAGAAGAAATAAATGATGACACACACCCTAACCTGATTCCACGGCCCAGGTTCTTCTTCCTTCTCTCTACCACTTACTATATGTCACGCATGCCACACTAAGTTTTTTTTTTTTTTTAAACATTTATTTATTATATATACAGTATACAGAAGAGGGCACCAGATGCCATCATAGATGGTTGTGAGCCACCATGTGGTTGCTGGGAATCAAACTCAGGTCCTCTGGAAGAACAGTCAGTGCTCTTAACCTCTGAGCCATCTCTCCAGCCCCGCCACACTAAGTTTTAAAGCCCCAAAAGGAGGTCCTTTATTCTAGAACAATTTAATAACACTCTAAGATGAGAAAAACAACATTCAAAAACAAAATCAGCAATTTATCTTTCCTTCCCTTTATAACAAAATAAGTATTAAAGCAAGATCTAAGCTTAGCAAGTACTAAAAAGTTCCATTCCTTTCCACAAGCCAATAAACAGAACCAGAAAAGCATCTGAGCATGGTCATTAATATTAATCCTCTGCAGTTTCAAAAACAGCTTCCTAAGTACATTTTAGTATGCCAAGCTATGACGTGTTGGTGTGAAATTACATCATGCAAACCATTCGAGAGACCACAGAGCACACCATGTTGTACAAATGGTAAAGAATTTTAATTAAATGTCTTATATTTAATTCAATTTCTAGATTAGTCAAACAGCCACAAAGCAGAATGTGGCTCTAAGAGGCAGGGTGGGGGGAGAGGATTCAGGTTACAGAGTTTTAGTTTTGCAATGAAAGTCATATAGGTTACCTGTACAACAATGTGACTATACCCACCACCAGCAAAATGCAGTTAAAAATACTTAAGATAGTAAATATTGTCAAGAGCATTTTGTCATAACTAAAAATAAACAAAACCTGAAAGAAGAACCAGTGAATTTCTAGTGTGATGATACCATGTTGGGCTTGAAAATCAAGAGATATACTAATGAGCTGATATTTATAGGTTGGTAATCGCATGCTGGAGTCTGAAGTTTTCCTCAGTAAAATAAACAACTTTCTAATAAAGAAAATAAGGGCATGAAATTTTCTAGTTAATCGGGAATCAGCTATTGGGAAACTAGTTGGTCAGAGTATAAGAGCATAAAGCATCTCCCAGATGTAGCTACAATGAATAGACACAGCTCTTCACATCACTGCTCTATACATGGAGAAAACTGCTGAGAGCTAGATTACCTTATAGAGTTTCCAATAGAAAACTATATGCAAAAAATTACATGAACAGTCTAAATTTACAATGAAAACAATGTATTTTAAGTAATTAAAAGTTTTTTTTTTTTTTTAAAGCAATGAAAGTGAATTTCACAAGCTTTGTTTGTGACTGTTTACATGTGGAAAGCAGCCCCATGGCATGCACTCCATAGTCATCCCACTCGGGGCAATCAGCTCAGCTGCCTTGAACTACGTCATCTAGTTCTAAAAGTCTGTTGGTTTTGCTATTTCAAATCATCAGAGACACAACATATAAGACCCTGCTAAAGTTAGAAGAAAAACACCAATACTCTAAGTACAATTACATATGAAAGTAAATGAAGACAATTTATCTACAAAACTATACAAATTATCAATTATACAAATAACCCATTTACATTGGAGTTCCATGAGGTGGTACTGAATTAACAGAGGCACTGAAATTTAACAATGGAACAAGGCTCACTTTGGAACAGCAGCACATTCCCACTTCGTCTATTACACTTCCCTGGGATTTGTATTTGTGTACTAGCTAAATCTTAGGAAGTTGATAACAAAAACAAAAAAGGCCAAAAAAATAATAAACACTCCCTAAAATCTACATGCATATGAAATGTGAAAACACCAAACATTTTGTGAGGCTTTTTTTTTTTTTTATTTTATTACAAGACCCTTTAAACTTACTAGGTCTTCACAAATATCTGCACTGAATTCTTTGTAGTTAAGACTTATCCACTAAATATCAAAAGAAGAAAATGATAAACAAAAAGCTTATTTTTAAAATACTGTTTTAGAAAAGTGGTACTGTTTATGTTTAAAAACAATTTTCTCTGCTCAAGAAATCACACTGTTGTGGTCATCAAAACAGATTAAGCCCCCTTGGTAACACAGGTTTATCTGCCCTCATTTTTAACCACAGTAAACTATTACCATGGTCATGTAATTTTTCAGAACTTATGCCACCATCATGGCAAAAGTGTAGAGGATATTTCTCATAAACTTAATTTGATCATGAACAAAATTTCTTGAAAGTATTTTCAAGTACTCAGAATATTAAAGAATGGAAAAAATACATAGGTCAGAAAGAAACATTCCCTCCAAAGTTCTTTAATTGGAATAAAATACTCAGGCTATGCCCACAGGAATGGTCTGCAATAAAAAAAAAAAAAAAAAAAAAAAAAAAAAAAAAAAAAAAAAAAAAAAAAAAAAAAAAAAAAAAAAAAAAAAAAAAAAAAAAAAAAAAAAAAAAAAAAAAAATAGGTCAGCATAGAGCAATTTCTGCAAAATTTAGCAAAAAAAAAAAAAAAAATATTGGGAACCAATCTCCCCTAGTTCTTTAATCTACAACTCACTATAGTCAGAAAATCCCACATGCTGACTCAGCAATACAGAAACACAATGCCAAAGAAAACGCCAACATGCTACTTTCCACCTGTGTGTAGAGCAGTCAAACAGCATCACTTTGGAAGGGACACCTGTGTTAGGTCCTTTGTACAGATGGACAAAAGAGATCTCCTCATACATGCAATTTAGTAGAGGGCAACATTAAAGAGCACAGCTAGAACCATCTTTCCTGTCACTCTCAGATCATTTATGAACATTTCAAGTCAACTCACAGAAATTATGCTACATGTTCTTTAGGAATAAAAGCTAAGCATATCTATGCAGAGCAGCTTCCTTCTTGTAAGAAACACACCAGTTCCTAATCCCATGACACTTACAAGGAACATTTTTTTGAGACAGGATCTCACTCTTGTGCCCAAGCTGATTCCAAGACCTGAGCTTACAGTATCACATCTCTCTGCTGGGATAACAGGTCTGTGCCATCTGAATCCATTGTGAATTTTAACAGCTTATACTAGATATTTCATCATAAGGTAATTTGAAATAACCTAGCTAACCTATTTACAATTCAAAAAAACAAAACAAAAAATCCAACACAACCTAATAGATACGTTAAAAAAAAACTCCAGAAAATATTCTATCAGGGCTAATTTCCCACTTAACCGAAAGAAAGCAAAGCTTAACTGTTGCAAGATTTAACTATAATAGTTACATATGCATCATATGGATAAACACTCAAAACCAAGCTAAGGTTTTTAATCAAGAGAAAATGTAACTATCCCTCATAACTTGCCTGAAAAAAAGAAAATCACTTTCTGCTCAATTATTTCTTGGCCTATCCAAAGACCCAGAGAATAAGAAATGGAACACATATCATCAATTCAACAATATTTTTTCTGAAAAGAAAGGTGATATAAAATGTATTCTCCCAGACAATGAACACAGAAGAGTGTTCCTTTTGTAACAGCTATATTTACATAGGTCTTTAAGTAACAGCACCAAATGTTCACATAAATTTTATATGCAACTTTAAAGATTTAATATTTCCTAATAAAGTAGGTAAACAACGGACTGAACAATATTTTCATGCTAAGAACCACTATACCAAACAATATGACTGTCGTATTTCTAAAGCTGCTGCAGATATTGTTGGTAAGGAAAACATGCCTTACTGTACAGGTGATGTGATTACTCCCAAATCATGGGTCAGGACACCTTATTATGTATGTGATTAGGCAAGATTAAGATTCACAAGGTGAAAGGATTTTCAAACAATTCATATTAGAGGGAAAACATAAACAACTAGCTACATAAAGTACCTAAATGAAAACTAAAAGCAGTATTGACAAATAGCATTGTCAGTCCGAGTCCATGTAACCCTTTATTATATTATATTATATTAACTGTGGTATGTTGATCGTCATTCACAAGTTTTCCTATATTTTTCCCTCAGACTACAGCAAGTTCTTTCCTGTTTGTAACAGAATTTAACTCTGCAAATGGTTTAAGTCAACTTTTTACACCCTGAATTTACAAACCACTTGGTGTCAAAATTGCCTGAAATCCATTTAATTTTCAATTTTTATTTAAAGGCATACTTCAAACAAGATCCTTCAAAACAGAAAAGGTGTTTTAAACAAATTTGTACAAATATCATGATACCAGTGTTTTAAAGACAACCTACAGACAATTATAAAAAGACAACTATTTTACAAAAGAATTCTATGGAAAATCTTTATAAAATCTTTTATAAACAAACTTGTTTCATGATAGAAGATAAAAATTAAATTTACCCTAAAAATATGTAATTGTTCAGAAGATGGGTTGAGTGCTTTGGAATCATGATGCTTCTTTGAAAAAGAATTTGTACCTGGGCATTACAATAACAAATACCACATCATACCCACACACTAAAGCCTTCTGGTCTTTGAGCATGGAAACCTATGGGCCCCTTACTTATGCTAGTCAACAGAGTAAATATAACACACTAGCTGCTTGAACACTGGACCATGTAAAGTGCACTAGGTATAAGAAACAGCAATAGTGCCAAATGCATTTAGTAGGTCTTTAAGGGACTTGGTGTCACCAATTGGGCAAAAAAACAACATTATAGTTTTCTGTTCAGATTTTATTTGAAATCTAATTCAAATTGTCAAAGCTACAAAAGAGGGGAAGACATCTGTATTATGTGTCTAAGTCACAACATCCTAAAACAAAATACTACTGCCAGCAGATCCATTGTATACATTTCTGATGAAATTCATTAGCACAATAAAAATTTCATCTTGAGAAACAGCCACAACAAAAGTAATTTATACAATATAAAACAATGACAAGTCTACAGATGCAGTTACTCATGAGTTTACACATGCATTCACAAACAAACAAACAAACAAACAAACAAACAAAAACCCAGGAATGCTCTTTCATTAGAATTTTGTTTTTCTGTGTATGGTTTTTTTTTTTTATTTAAAAAAAAAAAAGAAAGAAAGAAAGAAAGAAAAAAAAACAACTAACAAACAAACAGACCATTCAGGCACAAAACAAACTTGCATTTCCAATAAGTGACAGTATCTTAAAAATATGTGTCAGTGTTTGTTTTTCTTTGACTTTTTATGAGACCTGTGTGGAGACCGGGACTGGGATCTGGATTTCTTCCCTGATTTCTTAGGCGACCGAGACCGAGACCGTCTAGACCTTTTAGGCGTCCTTGAACCAGATGGTGACCTGAAGAAGCAAACAAAAACATTGTCTAAGTGCTGAGCTACCAAAACTGCTTACATTCATATACAGCTTAAAATCGGCTTCCAGTGGGCCTATAAGTCACTAAATAGAACAATAAACTCACATTTATTCTTTACTATGTACACACACAGATTTATTTTGAACTCATCATTCATGTGTGATCAATAGAGTATCTGTTTAAAAAGACAAATTTCTGAGCCTTACTACTGCTCTACTGAGAATGTGCATTTTTTTAATAAGTTCCCCAGGTAACAGATGCTCCCAAAATTTGAACCCGTAATTCACATGATAAATAAAGTTTAAGGTGGCAAGTGAGACATTCACACAATTTTAAAAGCATAGAAGCTATGCACTCAGTAATTTTGAGGGTGAAAAAATTCCCTGCTCAAGGTCATCACTTAAAACATAATTTGTTGGGAGGGGCTGGAAGGAAGAAAGTAAGGGAGGGCATGTAGTGGGATTATGTTGGTACACTGTAAATATTTGTCCCTCCTGCTGGTTTAATAAAAAACTGATTGGCCAGAGACAAATAAAAAGTGTGTGGTGGGAATGTTCTCTGTGTGTTGTAAATAAAGAACTGTTTTGAACTATGTAGAGCACCGTAGAAGTGGGTGGAGAATCAGAGGGCAGGCAGGCAGGTAGGAAGAAGGGTGGAGTTAGTTAGTCTCCATCTGTCTCCCGAAGAAGAAGCATGTAGGGATTCAGGTGAGCCACGGGCTGCGAGCCACGTGGTGGGTAGATTAATGGAAATGGGTTGAATTAAGATGAAGGAGCTAGCTAGTAATGTGCTTAAGATATGGGCCAAACAGTATGAAGTAACATAAGTGTCTGATTCATTTCTTTGGGGGACAAAAGCCGCCTCGGACCAGGTTCCAAACCTCTGGGACCAAACCTCCTGGGCTCAAAAAACTTACTACAACAGGAAAACTTATTACAACAAAAGTGTGTGTGTGTGTGTGGGGGAGACTACCAAACTAAGAAAACTCTGAGAACAGGAAAAACAGAGCAGAGATGTCAGAGAGAGCTGGATGAGTCCAGCAGAAGCAGAGGAAAGAAACTGAAATGCTGCTGAGAAAAGGTACTGAGCCACATGGCTGGATAAGAATCACAGGTTAGTTTAAGAGTAAAGAGTTAGCAAGCTATGTGTCTGGGCCCTAAGCCAGTCAGCATAAAATTAATGTAATCATCTGTGTTTCTCTGCCAGACTGCCAATCAAACCTCTGGTCTAGGCCCGAAAGGCCAGGCCAGAAACCTCTTACTAGAAGGGCGAGCAGGGGAATATTGGGGAGGTGGGGGGTGGTGGTGGTTTAAAATTAAAAACAAACAAACCCCATAGTTTGCCGTTTTTGATATATGGTTTCACTATTTAGCCCTAGCTGGCCTCTGCCTCCCAGGTAGTGGGATTCGTGGCATGTCCATCACATCTGGCCCCAGTAATTTTGCTAAGTTCTGTTTATAAAGATTTCCCAAACAAAAAAATATGTACATATACACCTACACACATACATATGAGTATGTGAGGTCTTGAACAGGAGAAAATCATCAATCACAAAAAGACTTCACAGAAAATAGTTACATTAATGAGTTATTAGCATGTAAATTCAGGTGCAGCTCAAGAAAATTTCCCTCTGTAACATCAAATACATTTATGAGCTACTTTTATAGAATTAAGAGCTTAAATAAAACAAAATAATAAAAATTCATACTGAAGAGATGATCTAACTGGTATTCTATTTCTCTTTGGGAAGGGGCATTCCTTTTCTTCAGCTTTGACAAAGACTATTTATTATACAAAATCACAGATTAAAATGAAAAGTAACAGCCATCCCCAACAGTGAACTCATTAAAAGTCTTGGCCAATTTTTAACTTGCTGGAATTCTTCTATATTTGAACCATGACAAAAACTGGAGTAGGAACAGGAAAAATAACCCAAAATAAAACGTTCTTCTCTGCTTTTCTCTTTAATAATTAAAAAAAAAAGCCAACCAAATCCTTACTGAAGACTGTGTAGAATGCCCAGTTGACTGGTGACTTGCACATACCTTTTGGCTTTCTTGCTAGCATCTCTAGGAGAATCTTTGTGAGATGACCTGGACCGAGAGCTTTCTTTATGCGATCTTTCTGAGCGTTCTGAACGTTCTGATTTAGGTGATGGGGATTTCACTCGCCTACCACTGCTACTTCGA
This sequence comes from Sigmodon hispidus, assembly GCA_004025045.1. Taxonomy (NCBI): domain Eukaryota; kingdom Metazoa; phylum Chordata; class Mammalia; order Rodentia; family Cricetidae; genus Sigmodon; species Sigmodon hispidus. The sequence goes on from PVIH01001864.1 coordinate 168,040, forward strand.
GATGGGCTGGGAGAAGTACTGTGTCGTCTTTTCCTATAAAACAAAACACATAAAAAAACTCAGTACACAACAAAAAAAGACTAGTATTCATTTTCAGTTTTTACTGAATTACAAATCCCTCCCAGCTTACAATAACTTAACTCTAACTAGCCATACCAGCGCTGTTTTCCAACAACACTTAATGGCTGTGTTTTTGTTAAAAAATTAAATTTCAAGACAGTGTGCTCAAAAAAACAAGTGAATTCAATTAAATTCAATTTTCTTTTGTTGTAAGAGATTACTAGGAAGATGAAAAAAAAACCTGACATTCTGGACTGGAAAACGATGAAGGCTTATTTTCTTCAAAGCTAACTTCTTAATGTGGTGCTTTTTACTGAAATTAAATATATACGTCTCAGAGAAAAGGGCTCTGTGCTGACCAATTAATGCACTGGGTGGAGGTGAAGTAGCAAGGGAAAAACTAAAAGAGCAGAAGCACTTAGTAGGTGGAACAACTGGGTGAATGGCTCATGGAACTTACTTATGCTATTCTTATAGCTTCTGTAAAACTAAAATTATATCAAAACAATAAAACAAAAAAGTGGCATTTCTTTGTTAATCAATCTATTTTTGCTTTTGTAAGTATATATAAAGTGATTGAGCCAGGTTTCTTTTTTTTTTTTTTTTTTTTTTAAACTTTATTTATTTATTTATTTGCTTTGGTGTTTGCCTGGAACTGGAACTACAGACAGTTGTTAGCTGCCATGTGGGTGCTGGGAATCGAACCCAGGTCCTCTGGAAGAGCAGACGGTGCTCTTAACCGCTGAGCCATCTCTCCAGCCCCGAGCCAGGTTTCTCATTTGTAACCATTTGGCTTTTATAATGTGGAAAATTCTGATTCTGTTCACTGAAGCAACTGCTTCACTGCATTAGACATTTAGAAACTATAAAAGTAAGCAACAGTCCAGTGAGGTAGTTCAGCAAATAAGAGCATTTAATCCGAGTCTGAGCCTCTGAAACCTATATGGGAGAGAACCAACTCCCACAACTGCCACACATGCACGCAGTTAAAAAAGCCAAGAGGTAAAAATATAAAGTAAATAAAAACTCAAAGAGAAAAGTTGGAACCAAGGACTTATGATGAACAAGTCACTGTTTCTTCTATACACAATCTCCATTCAAGGTGGAAAAAGATGCTCACAGTGGAGTCAACAGGCAGATATAATACGTTGTTATTTAAGCCATGGGGCTGATACCCAATAGTGTAATTGAATTCCTACAGTGAATTAAGACTAAGGATCCCATATGAACCAAGAAAAGAGATGATGTCCTAATTAGTTAAATCCAACGGCAACTGCCCCTGTCACTCTGCCTCCTATAGGCAACAGCCAAACATGTTTACTATGAAAAAACCACTTCTAGTTTGTTGCTACCAATGCAAAAAATAAAACCAAACAGCACAGCAAAACAAAGCAGAGTAACTATGACATGCCATACCTTTCTTTTCTTGTTGGAGTACATTCATCTTTCTCCTTCTTGTCTTTGGATCGGGATTCCAATTTTTCTTTATCTTTTTTGTCTCTTTCTCGTTCTCTTTCTAATTCTTTCTCCTTCTCCTGTTTTGTGTTTTAAAAGAAAATATTTACTTGGTTTTTTTTTTTTTTTTTTTTTTAAAGCCAACCTAGGCTATCCTATATATCTAACTATATTTTTTCTTTTAGGAATTTTTAAAATACTAATTAAAGTATGGTATCATTTTCATTTTCAAAAAATAAGTACCCTAACAGGCAATTAGCCATTTCTTAGATACTAAAAGCATCATCATCATCATCCTTGTGCAGTAGCAAAATATTTACTGAGTGTGTATCATAACCCAAACAACACAGTAACCATTTTCCATATCCCAAGTCATCCTGTGATCCTTTACAACAACACTATCATTCTCAATCTACATATGAAAAACTAGACTCAGAAAATTAATGACCATGGTTACTCCAGAAAAAGAAACTCAGTCTAAGAGCTCCTATCCCTTTATCCCTACCACATCAAAATGGAGAGTGGGATAGGAAGAGGGAAGGAGAGGGAGAGATGGAAAAGGGCAGGGAAGGAAAAAAGAAATGAATCAGGAAAAGCTAGCAAGCAACATGCTGACCTTCTCGTCACAGATTGCAAGAATCTAGTTATAAAGGCAATTCTGTCTATATACAGCAGGTTTATTTAATAAAGAGTTCTTACCAAAGATTTCATTAAAAGTAATTACAAAAGTATATTTAATCCTAATGTATAAACTGATTTATATAATAATATAATTATATAAATGAGAAAAGTAGCTACTTGTTTATTCCTAGTTGTGTTAGCTGCCATTTCTCCATAAACATCTAATTTCTATTAATGGTAGACTGATTCAAGCAGTGGCTAAAGATCCTGAACCAGTTCAGTTTCAATAACAGAAATCAAATTTATTTATGAATGGCATGCATCAAAATGTTACCTAACTGCTGCTTCTCATTTTTAGAAAATGAAAAAATCTTTTAACAATGGCAAATTTTTTTACAGAACAAAACCAAAACCACTTTTTTTTTGTGGGTTATATACAATCCTTTAAACAACTGCTCAACTGCACCATTACAAGAAGAAAACCACACAGACAACACCTAGATGAAGAAGCATAGCTGTGTTCTCATAAACTTTATTTACAAACAAAGATCATAGTTAGCTGACCTTAGCATATGCTTTCTTTCTAAAAACACAATCCTGTCTCCAATTAACACTCATGGAATACAGGAGACTAAAGTAGTAACTGATATTTTTTTAGTTTATTGACACTGAGATGCAGGGAGCATTTCAACATGTAATCTTCCATGCAGGCTAACAATCTGATACCACTGCCAAACAGATTCAAAGGGTACAGACAGCTAGTATCATTTTAAAAATAATCTCACTTATCTTTTTCCCAAACACAGCACAGAATATAATCTAAAGAGGTACAAAAGAAGCCAACTTCTCTTAATGATGTGCAATATACACTTTCCTGAACGATGATAAAAAAATTATTTCTTGATTGACTATACATTTAATAAAAACTATACAACAATTAATCTATTTTAAACATTTTGATTTAACACCACAGAGCAACAATAATAGCAATCAGAGAAAAATCCAGTAGTACACAGCAAAGAATGGCCTAAGCCAATTCCACAGGTCAGCACAATTATACAGTCATTTTACTACACAGCCCCCTGCCAATAATTCTGTACCTGTAAGCTCCTGGGCATGCTTTTTGTTGATACTACTACTATCACTGTAATAATGACCAAGGTACAGAATAGAATAGCAATTCCAACAGAAGTCCTGGGCATTTCAATATAGGGTCCTAGTTCTGCTGCTCTGCACACTCCTAATTCATAGTCCCTAAGCCCGGCACTCCCTGATGCGGGAGGTATCCTACCTCTTACTATATCTTCTTGAAAACAAGCTTCCCAACTGCAGTATTTTCCAAACCTCACCTCCATCGTCATTCATGTTTCAGGACTACTGGTTTCTTATTATCATCAATGTAATGCCTTCCCATAGGGTTTTATAGTTCTAAAAGCATTATTCTTAGCAAGATTGTCTAGTCCATGGGTAGTACCCAAAATAAAATATTCCTAATCGCCAATCAATATTTATACATTAAAGATACCATTTGCAATGCACTTCCCTTTAGAATGCTATTACCCAACAGTCTACAAATAGGTAACTATGGAAATGGTATTACTGAATAAACACAGTTCTTACTCGCTGCAGCAGCTTATCTCTGTAGTGCTCAACTTGTTCCTGGAAGCTTTGGCCTGGTTTTTTAGGTCTCTTTCCAGATTCCAACTCATCTTGAAACTTCATAACTTTGAGCTGTGAAAATAAGACATTTTTAATAAGAATTTTCTGTCACAATTTCTCAAGCATTGCTTTTCTCCTACTGCAAAGCAGTGACTGGTTAGGATTTGGTCAAAATATAACCTCCAAGTCTGTCAGACAAGCCCACCACACAAAATTCAGGCCATCAAACACCAACACACGCTCTCAACCAGGAGAGAACTAAAATCCATAGACTGTTTCACATCCTTAAGAATATATTTATTAGGGGGCTGGAGAGATGGCTCAGAGGTTAGGAGCACTGACTGCTCTTCTGGAGGTCCTGAGTTCAATTCCCAGCATCCACATGGTGGCTCACAACCATCTAATTAGATCTGGTACCCTCTTCTGTGTATTGTATACATAATAAATAAATATTTTAAAGAAAGAATAGATTTAGTCATCTAACAATCACAATGAATTATCTAGTTCTCCAAATTAGAAGGAAAAAGTAAGTGCAAGCAAGCATACTTGGAGCAAGATTTAAGAGTCAGCAGGACATAAGAAAAAATAGGATAAAGGCAACAATAAAAACAACGGTGGTGTTCTAGTTAGAGCTCCTTAGAACAAAATCTATATCTGCATGGTCTGAAGGCTCCACTCTATTTACAGCGTGTACCACTGACCATCAAAACAGAGTTAAACCATATTCAGACTGTACCTTTTAAGATAGTAAGAGTAAACACTTTAAAAAAGTATCAGAATTTCTTGTTCCATTCCTTAAAATATATCCCTTAGAATGCTCTAAGCTATTTATATGATGACTATTCCCTATAACATGCTAGTAGACCACTTACATATTCATCCCAAGATTTCTGGCTAATTATATGCAAAAATCACAGATTCACACACCCTTGCAATGGATAATAATCTGAAAGCCTGTACCCAACCCCCATAATTTCCCTCAAAAAACAACACAAAACCAACCTTGTAAAATCAGTTAACAGACAAAGAAAATATAAAAAAAAAAAAAAAGGTGAGACTAATTGCACATTTTATTCTGGAGATTTAAATATTATGACCACCCCCTACTCCTGGAGACAATGTCTTACAATGTATCTCAGGCTGGCCTCAAACCTGGCCACCTGGGTGCTATAATTACAAGTATGCATCACCATTCCTCTGAGTAAAACTTTTCACAATTCTGTAAAGACTACTAAAAAAGATAAATGTGGGCCAGGGAGATGGTTCAGTGTGCCTGCTGACGGCCTTATTCAATCCCAGGGACCCACATAGTGGAAGGAGAGATCCATAGTTGTTTTGACTTCCATTTGACTGTTGTGAATGTGCACACGTGATATATACAAATAATAAATGTAATTTTAAAACTTCTTGAAGAGAATAAATTCAAGTTATATTTTTTTTTTTTTTTTTTTTTTTTTTTTTTTTTTTTTTTTTTTTTTTTTTTTTTTTAAAGATTTTATTCATTTATTATGCATACAGTTTTACAGAAGAGGGCACCAGACCTCATCATAGATGGTTGTGAGCCACCATGTGGTTTTGCTGGGAATTGAACTCAGGACCTCTGGAAGAACAGTCAGTGCTCTTAACCTCTGAGCCATCTCTCCAGCCCCTCAAGTTATATTTTAAACTTAAAATAAGATACTAGAATTTGAAGATAAAATGTTTGTCATGCAATCCTGACAACCAGAATTCAACCCCCAGAACCCATATTTAAAAAACTGAATGTGGTGACCTGGGTCTGTAATGCTGGCACTCCTAGCACTGCATGAGGCAGACAGGACAATCACTGGGAAGTCTGCAGCTCATTTATCCTGGACTATACAGAATGGCAAGACACAAAAAGACCCTGCCTCAGAAGGTGTGAGAGAACTGACCCCTGACCCCGGAAACTTGTCCTCTGACTTCCACACAATGCACCTGCTTTCTCCTCATCACACCCCTACACACACACACACACACAAAACACCCCTTACTAAAATAAAAACTGTCTCACGGCTCCCAGGAGTTTCATGGCTATGAAATTGTAAAAGTCTCCTCTTCAACTAAGAGAAAGAAAGTGATGAGAAAAGAAGCACATGGAAATTCCAAACCTGCTCAACCCTGATTTACTTAAGAGATGAAGAGAACATCTTATCAGGCTATCATCTCACTCTTCTTCATCTGTAGTGATATGCCCTTTAAAAGCATCTATATGCTACTGAGGCATTTAGGAAATGAAGCCTGTGCATTGGAGCATGGCTCTAATCCTCTCACTGGCCCACAAACAAAGAAGTACTGTCACTATGAACTCATGTCTGTATCTTGTAAGTTCTTTGATTTCTGTCCTTCTACCTAGTTTACTTACAACGTTCTATATAAACCAGAGACTTAGGGGTCTCTCTCCATCTTTTCCTTCAAAATTCTTAAAATTAGTCTTTGCATTTTTCATGTTTTCATGAATTAGATATTTTAAAAGACTGATATTGAGAGAAAAAGCAAGATGATGCAAATGCCTGAGTTCACCATTGTATGAATCTTCCTCTAACCAAATTCTGTTGCTTAGAATGTAATGTTGATAATTGGTTTGAAAACTAAGCCATCTATGAATGTTAGAGAGAATATATTTATAATTGTGTGGTGGTGATATATTATATCAAATAAAGCTTAACTAAAGATAGAGGACAGAGCCAGCCACAGAGTTAGACATAGAAGTCAGGCAGTAGTGACACACCTTTAATCCCAGCACATGGGAGGCAGACTGGATCTCTGAGTTCAAAGCCAACAGAGCCAGGCAGTGGCAACACACACTTTTAATCTTAGCATTTGGGATCCCATGCCTCTGCTCCGAATACTTGAGAAACACATATACCTTAAATCACAGCACTAGAAAATTTGAACCAGAAAGTGATATGACTGAGTAGGGAAAGCTATATAAGGCAGGAGGCGACAGAGGATTCCCCCCCACACACACACCTTCCCTTTCAGCTGAGGACTCATAGACATTCAGTATAAGGATTTGTGGAGACAGGATCTATCCCTTTTGGTCTGAGGAATTAGCTGGGTGAGAAATGACTGTGTGGCTTGTTCCTCTGTCTCTCTGATTTTTAAACTTTTCCCCAATATTTGGCTCCAGGTTTTCATTATAGTACCAATTAGGATTCGTGCAACATAATTGTGTATGTATGTATAGACTTGAGGTCAACTTCAGTTACTATTCCTTAGGATGGCCACCCAAACACATTCCACTTGGCTCCCAGCATTCTACTCCCTCATCTTTTGTCGGCAGAACCAGGGAAAGCAGCACAGGAAAGATAGCACTAGCCTAGGGACCACTCTACATGGCATTTAATCAGTACAATACATGCCTATAGGTTTTAAAGTGTTTTGTAGAGAATATTAGTATTGTGAAAAACAAATCCATTGGTTTTTTTTACTAGTCACAAGTTTAAAGTATATTTAGTTGTTAGGCATTTTTATTAAGATGCATTTGGGAAAAAGAAGAAAAACTATAGTATAAAATATAGTATATAATAAAACTAGCTAAAGAAACTAATTTAGAACTGTATTCTTTACTTAACAGTTCTCTAATAAGGACAATGGATTTTAAGACCAAAAACTGATACTCAAAGGAACTGGGAAGCAAGGTCAGAAAGCATAGAAACAAGTGTGTTTTGAAGGATGACTTGAACTCTAAGTCAAATCTGCTACCCGCTGTGAAACTTTGTTCCTTGACTTAAATGTCTCAGAGTAACAAAGAATAATAATTTAGGTACTGTCTAGAGGAAGCTAAAATCTTCATTTTAAATCAAGGATCTGGTTTATCTTCCAAATGATAAGATAGATAGGTATTATGAGAATTGGAGAGATGAAATTAGTGAAATTTTAACAAATAGATGCAAGGAGCAAACTACAAAAGATCATCAAATAAATATGTTGCACACATACACACTACATACCACATACATGCATAATTTGGAAATGAGGGGATGATACACATCTATATTATGTGTTTTTTCTCTTTATATTAATAAGAAAACAAAACATTTTAAAAGAAAAATTAGGCAACATGTATTGGCATTTTTAAAAAAAAGTGTGTGTGTGTGTGATAAAAATTCATGTGGAGGTCTGACTGAAGTCTGTCCCTCCACCATATGTGTCATAATCATGGAACCCAGGTCATCAGGCTTGGTGGCAAGCACCTTTTTCCACCGAGTCATTCTCCCAGCCCTATATTGTCATTGTAACTCCAATTATCAAGAAATATGTATTTCTACTGAACAGTCATTCTCCCTCTCTCATTTGAGATAATCTGCCCAGGCTGTTCTTAAACTCTCTAGGTATCCCAGATAAGTCTCCAAATTAAGCCTTTCCCATCGAAGGCTCCCAAGTGTCTGAGGTTATAAGCATCCATAAACACGTATAGCTCATTTCTACTCTTAGTAGATTTGTCAAAGTAGAAAGAGCTGCTCAGAAAGACAGAGTGTTTAATGAGATAGAAAATGTTCCACATGATGAAAAAGGTCCAGCAATGAGCGTATTCACTGCTACATAGCACCCTATTCCCCTAAAACTGTTACAGAACAAAGGTGTGATGAATGGAAAAATGAATCAAATTACTAAACGCTTATCTCTGTTTACAAACTCTAAACATGCTGATAATGCATAGGGTTAAAACAAGATGCTTTCTTTTGTTTAGTGATATTGGGGAAAGAGGTAGTAGGAAAGAATATACCTCCAGTGATTATGTAGAGAAATAGAAAGGAGATCATCAAAACAGTATGTATCATGAAAAGAAAGGTGTTGGTATATAGCAGGCATTCAGTGTTACTATTAGAGTGCCATGGAGTGAAGACTCTCACACATTCTTTCCAAGTTTTAGATTAACTGGCTATTTTGCTGGGAAAGTTTACCATCCTGAATAATGCTTCTCTCCTCATGAGGTCCTGTCCCTCCCCAAGGACTTAACAGTTAAAGGTTGTCATGTGAAAGAGACTTCCCTGTAAATAAGCTCTTACCACTCCAGATCCCAAAGCAAACCTAATGAGAATTCATGGGAGAAGACACATACAAGCACTCACACACACACACACAATCACCAGTCATGAAAGTGTAAGATTGGTTGGAAACCGAAAGAGGTTCAATTAGGGGTGGGGGGGGGGAGAAGAGAGCAAATAGGAGTTGAATATAATCAAAATATATTAAATTCATGCATAAAAATGTCACGAAACTCATTATATACAATATATGCTATTATACACTTTTTTTTATTTTTTTTAAGTTTCCAAATGTTTCTCTCCAACAAGTCCAACCAGCCTGAAATACAAAACAGCATTGGGGGGAAAAAGGACTAAGAAAGAAAAATTGACCTGAGGTAGTTTGGGCTTGCCTACCTTTTTTTTTTCTTCTTCTTCTTCTTAATGTTAAGACTCAGGTAATGTATACTCTATACCCTATCATGAAACCTTTCAAATAAACCAGTATAACTAATGAAGTGTAAACATAAATTAAATGTGCCAGAAAATATTTTATTGTTTCCTAGTTATATATGGTATGCATTCAAAGTTGAATGTTTTTTTTCTATTCCTTGGAATCCATTTCCTCAGAAGTTCTCCTGTACGCCATGCATTCTAACAGAAGACAACAGAAGACAAACATGCACACACATACACATGTCCTAGGTAAAATCAGGAGATAAGCAAGACAGGAAACAAATCTAGAAAGAAAAACAAGGTTAGCATTGAGAAAAAGGGAAACTTGAACTAGGAGGCGATGTTAATGCATATGGAGGTTTGGTGTTGAATATTAAAGGCCAATAAAATGGCTTCCATTTTAATGCAATACAAACCTCAATTTCCCGAAGCTTTGCTCGTTTCTCTTCACTCATTTCAGAGTACTTAGAGAACTTGGACTCGGTCATCTCTTCCCTGACTGGGTTAGAGTACAAATGATGTTCTTCAGATTTGGAACTCTGAGTGTCGTCCTCATCTTCACTTTCTTCTTCTTGACTTTGGAAACAGAGAATACACTGCATGTTAAAGCAGGGAAAACAAAATTTTGTATTTTACAGCTTGGGATATTGTTTTCCCATTGTCTTGCAACTTAAATGATACTACAAAACATCTAAAACATTTTCTGCAAGTATTTGGTCAAATAATATTTTAGACAGCTCTGAAAAATGTTTTCCTTCTACAGAAAAAGTTGAGCTTCAATATAATAATATAATCATGCTTTTAATAAATTCTGTGATAATATTATCAGTGTGCTTTTCATTATGCAACACTGTCATGCAAAGAAATAAAATGAATAACCAATGAGTGTTGAATATTATTCAGTTCAAGGAACTCATGAAGGTTTGTGTTTTAAAAGCCAAATGTTTGCCTTTCCTTCTGCAGAGGCTATACTCTGGAAAATAAATGAATTTGTCATACTCATCATAAAACAATCAATCCAACACATAAGGACCTTACCTGATTAGCACATTATACTACAGTAAAGCACCATATAAAGTTTAAGTATTGAAAAACTTAAACTGTTATGACATAGCTGATCCTGGAAGCTAGCTCTTTATTTAGCTTGCTTTATATATTTATGAAATCTGTACTTTATTTTTAGATTTATTTGTTTTATTTTCTATGTATGAGTATTTTGCTTGAATGCATGTATGTATGTGTACCAGATGTGTGCCTGTTGCCATGGACATCAGGAGAGGGTTTTGGAACCCCTGGAACTGAATTAAGGATTGATGTGCATCAGTGTAGGTACTAGGAATCAAATCCAAATCCTGCTGTAATTGTATGAAAAATAGAATTTCATAGTTCTAAATCTACCAAATTCATTACAAATGCTACTAATTTTAGCATTTCTATCTGTTACAAGTACTAATTGTAAATTCCACCTCTATTGAAAATGCAACATTATATGAAGCAGCCTTCAGCAAAAAGACATTTCAGATGTAGCCACTAGAGAGTAGCAGTAAGCTGTAAGAAATTCTAAAGAACAAGAAAGCTACGTGCAAATCAGTGTTCCTTGTAGTGTAGTTTCATAAACCTATGCTTATATAACATAATTTATTTGGAATTCTAAGAAAAATTAAAAATATGAATTTTACTTCTAACTCAGGTTTCTACCCAGATTACTTCAACATCAATATTAAAACACATGCATACCGTAATACAAAAATCAATTTTATGCCACCAAACCCATAATGCTTTCAGAGAATAAATTTAACTATATACCTGGAGTTCTCTGATAAACTTTCTACTTTTTACTGTAAATTAAAGAATTATATTAAAAAAATGTGATCAGTACAGTATATATTTATGCTAACAATTGAGATGTTGCTAATAATAAGAGTCATAAACATAAAATGTCAACAAAAAGTTTCAAAACAAACTAACCTTAATCATTCAACTCTACTACTCTGAAATTCCAGAGAGCTATTGCCATTGGTAAGCCACACTTCAACTTTCTAGGTATCTTATTATTAACAACTTGTTCCAGTCACACCAAGATCAATGTCAGTTTCCTCATGTCATCAATTGCCTACAAACCACTGTCTAAGAACACTCCCTTGCAACCTATCAGTCCCTTTACCAAGTGCATACAAATGCACATTCTGTGCTGGGACACAAAGGCACTTCCCTGTTTTTTCTTCCATCTGAGAATAAAAGACTATAGCTTTTCCAAAACAAAAAGCTCTTCCTAGAATAACCTTGATATCAATTGTTCCTATTGTAAAACTCAATATTCACAGAAATGACTTTAAAAAGTATGAGCTTCATAAAACTTATCAATACAATCCTTAGGCTCTTACCACCACAATGTCAAAGGCAAAAAACAGCAAACAAATAAACAAAGCCCAGGGATGGAGAGATGGCTCATCGGTTAAGAGCCCTGACTGTTCTTCCAAAGGACTTGAGTTCGATTTCCAGCATCGACATGGCAGCTAACAACTGTCTGTAATTCTAGGATCTGACACACAGTGATACATGCAGGCAAAACACCAATTCACATTAAAAAAAAAAAAAAAGAAAGAATTTATAAACAAAGCCCTTCTATGGTGATTTACAAAAGGGAAAACTATTAAAAATCATAATTCTTTTATACTCACAAAGCCCTCCATTTATTTTTAATTCTTCTAATATGTTAGCATTTAAAATAACAAAATAGTATCTATCAATGCACTATCCAAATGGGAAAGAGTATAGTTTTTCCACTTAACATTTTAAAAATCTTTTTTTTGTGGATTTTAAACAGTATTTAATCACAAAGATCTGAAACAAATACAACTGGTGAAATAGTAGCTACAAGGCAGAAATGTATAACTTCAAGTAGAAAACCCAGCAAGGTAAAGTCAGGTGCAAACAGCAGATACCAAAGCTGGAAAAAGTGATAACGACTAAAGACGATTCTCTCACAAGGACTGAAGGTGAAGTTATCCTCTTCACTACTATTTCAACCACACCTGTCAGCAAGAAAGAAAGTGTGTATGTGCAGACTGTGTGTGTGAATCTTAGATTCTTACTTTTGGTTTTCTTCTTCTTCTGATTCATCATGCTGGTCAAATAGCTCCCACTTAGAAGTTGTTACAGCTGCAGAGAGAAAGTAAATTACCATTTTTGCTACAACACAGTGGAAACTCAGCTTTAGCGCTCAAAGTTTATATTACAGAAACTTTTGTCTTAATCCTATATCTTCTTCATGTACTATATACCTTTTCTCATAACCACACTATAACTGCATATTCAGAAATGATTTTAAAAATGCCACATTTATTTCTATGGTGAATGGCAATATTTATTTTACAGACCAACAATTTTTTTCATTATTAATTTTTTAATTTATTTTACAGACCAATCAGCTTCCGCTCCCTCTTCTCCTCCCATTCCCTCCCCAACCTCCTTTCTTACCCGCTTCCCCATCCACTCCTCAGAAAGGATAAGGCCTTACATGGGAGTTAACATTGCATGGCATATCAAGATGAGACAGAACTCCCCTCTCCCCAAATCAAGGCTGAGCAAGGCATCCCATTATAGAAAATAGGTTTCAAAAAGCCATCTCATGTGCCAGGGACAGATCTTGGTCCCACTGCTAGGAGCCCCACAAATAGACCAAGCTACACAACTGTCCCCCACATGCAGAGGGCCTAAATTGCAGACCAACAAAAACAGATTTGAGTCCAAGGAAGTATAAAGAGAAAGGCAAATATAAACTGGATTTAATAAACATTATGGAAAGTCAAAGCTCAGTTTCTTTGAAACTGACCTCTAAGTAGATTTCCAAATGGACATTGTTTCCCAACTACCATACTTTGTATTGAAACATTTTAGCCTGAAAGGTTTTTTATGATTTCTGTCTGCACTCTCAAAGTTTCCAAACTACAGGATCTAAGACAATGACTACAGGAGTACCAACAATCAATGGATGCTTATCTTATGGAAGACCTAAAGCATGGTAACACTGAGTCTGAAAACAAAGGTTTTACACACAAGGAAAACATACACATGGAAATACAAAAGCACCAATAATTATTAACAGAACTCAATTTTCTTTCCCCTCACCAAGTGCTGAGGATTCAACCCAGTGCCCAGTGCCATACACATGCTAGGCAAGTACTAAACCACTGAATGACACCACTATCCCAGTAGACAACTGTTGAAAAGCTCAATATTTGTACTTTACTCACCTTGCGCTTCCAATTCAGATTCATCTACAGCCTCCCATTTTGATGGGGCAACTTTAAATATGGGTTCATTCTTCTTAGAGTCTTCAGTTGCATCCACTATTGAAAAAAGGATGAGCTATTAGATATATTAGGGGAGGACTCAAGCTTATCAAAAAGCTAATAAAAGTAAGTCCACATGTAGAAACACAATGAAAGTATTTAACAAGAATTATAATTCACCTTTTTTAGTTCAGACCCTATTTTTTAAGCAGTGCAAAGCCCTCTTTTACCCAGTGGACACATCCCAAGACCTCTAATAAATGCCTATGTTTATTATGTTTTCTTATCTACACATACTTAAAAGTTAGGCATAGTAAAAAAGTACTAAAAACAATCATGAAAGAGTAACTGTTAGAATATATAATACCTAAAACTTGTGAATTTTTTGGAACTTTCCATTGAAAAGTTGGCAGATCAAAGTGGACATCGAATAATTTAAGCATGAAGAGTAAGGCAGAAAGGGCATAGAGGAACTACTGTATAGAAAATTCAGGTACACTTTAAGCATATGAAGCTGAGAGGGAGAAAAATACTTAATCATTTTCAAAACTACAAAGTTCATACTTGCTATTATTATAGGATAGTGATAGTCTCAAAAAAGAAAGATGACCATAAAAAAGCCTTTTCTTTATCATAGTCAAACATATTGCTAGGTTTAAAAGTCAGAAAAGGTATCTTGACACAGCCAAAAATTAAAACATGTCTTCAACACATGTGCAACAATTAAAGCATTTTGACAATTAAACCTGTTAGTCTTAATGTTTGAAATCTGAACTCACAAGGCACTCCATCCAGATCATCATCAAGACTTTTAATCGGGACTCCATCAAGATCATCAATGGGAGCAGCATCAATGGGAATTCCATCCACATCTTCCAGAGGGGCACCATCAAGCTCTTCCTCAATGGGAGCACCGTCAAGATCATCTGGCACATCCTACAAAAACATGCACTGCTGTAATACTTTCTTCACTTGCTTAAGTCTCTCACTATTAGATTAACTTGGCTGGAAACCCATATTTCCAGACACAATGGAAACACAAACTTTATCATCCAGCCGCCAAAGCTGCAATTATCTATACATTTATGTACTTAATATGTACTGAGAGCTTAATATTGGTGCCACATAGTAATGTGACCCAAGGATGAGCAAGATCAGGCTTCTGGCAAAGAACTCAGTGAAGGTTTTCGTTGCTTAAAAAAGAAATACATAAGAACAATAGATTGGAGGAGTACATCGCCATCTTATTGTACTACTTAATAACTAAATTTCACTTAATGAAGTCAGAAAGTGCCTAAAACAGGCTGAGATCTGGTAATCCACAGGTCCAGAAAGAAGAACATGTGCAATGACCAGGGGCAAGAGAAACACTGCACACAGAAGAGACCAAAACAAGAGTTTAAGAAGATGGCAGAAAAGTAGCTAGTTGTCTCCTCACCAGTTGGTAAAGGAGAGTCAGAAAAATCCATGAAAGAAGTGAAAACATCCTGGAAAAGAATAGAATCAAATGTGTGCAGCTCAAAGTACAGTTCCTAGCTTCCAAAAACAACTCACCTCAACCTCACCAAAGGGTATTGGAGACTGAGCCCTCAAAAGAAGGCTGCTCAGTAAGATTCCCAACTATAAAACCCAAAAGGACAGTCAAACCTACACATGCACAGGCTACAACACAGCCACACAAAAAAAGATGAAAGTCAAGGACCTCCCAAAGATCCCAAGTCCTTGACTAGGAAACTCAGACAGTCAGTAAGTTAAAAGTCAGAAGAAAGTTGCAAAGTTCAGGCTCTATAGAAGAGTCAGCAACAGAGAAAACTGTCAAGAAAGTTAACAATATAGATTTTAAAAATTAGAAATGTTAGAAATGAAAACATCAATAAATCAAACAAAATTTACAGTAGCGAGCCAGCAAGATGGTATGGAAGACACTTGTACATACGCTTCACAATCTGAATTCAGTCCCTGGACTAAATAAATAAGGTGAGCAAGAGAGACTGACGAATGTTGAGATTGTTCTCTGGCCTTTCCTCATGAGCTGTGGCAAGTACATGATGGCACACCTGCCCACTCCATAAAGTTAAAGAGGGAGTTGGAGTTGGGTTAGTGTTGTTTTGCTTTTTAGGTGTGTGTGTGTGTGTGTGTGTGTGTGTGTGTGTGTGTGTGTGTGTGTGTGTGTTAGGGGGTAGACTGGGGAGGTGGATCAATGGTGAAGAACATTTGCTATTGCAAGAAAATCTGGGTTCAATTCTCAGCACCTATATATGGTGGCTCCCAACCATCAGGAACTTCAGTTCCAGGGGATCTGACCTTTTTGTCTGGTCTCTGTGGTTCCAGGCATGCATGCAGTAGACATGCACACATGCAGGCAAAACATCCATAAAAGTAAAACTAAATCTAAAACAGAACCAAACAGTAGAAAGCACCACCAACAGACTCTACCAAGCAGAATTAAGAGTATGAGGTATGGAGGGCAAGGTAAATGAAATACTGCCCTCAAATATAAATAAGGAAACAAATGAGTAAATGATCAAGACCACAAACATCCAAGCACTCTAGGATACGGCCAAGAGCCCAAAGCTATTCATCCCTAGGATATAGGACAAATTGAGATATGCACTAAAAGCATAAGAAATTGATTAATTCAATGAAATCTGGGAGTGGAAAACTTCATAAATTCAGAGACTTTGAAACACAAAAGTTATATATCTGTTAGAATCCTGACAGATATAGCCAGATAAACCTCTATGTGGCATACATAGTTAAGACATTAACATACAAAGCAAAGAAGCAATAGTAAAGGCTATAAAGGGAAAAATATCAACTCACCCACAAAGGCAAAAGCATCAAAGTAAAACATCTCTCAGCAACCCCAAAGCAGGAGAGCTCAGAATGATACAAATCAAGTTCTGAAAGTCAATAACTGCCAACTAAAAGCAAACCAGCAAATCTGCCTTATTTTAAATACTTAGAAATAAGAACATTTCAAGACAAGCATAAACTAAGGTAGTTGACAAATGCCAAGTAGAAATTGCAAAAGACAATCACAAGAGCCAGGAATGAAAAGGATTTCAGGAGAGAACTGGATTTAAAAAAAAAAAAAAGGAAAGAATCCATCATATCCAACCTGATAAACCAGCAAACCCTGACCCTAAGACTGATCCTAATGGTCCTAAAAGGGGAGAAACTCACAAACAAACAGGGGTAGGGAGATATGAACAATCAGGATTATAGCAATTAGGAAACCTTTCTAAAAATAACCCTTAAACATGAATGACTTCAATTCAACAATAAAGAGATTCATGAATTACTACCAGAAAGGAAGATGAAATGTTTACAAACTATTTAGGAGGAAAAAAAAGCAAGAGAACGGTGATAAACAGTTTGGTACCATCATGCAACATCTTCCAAGTATATGTTTACTTTTTAAGTTAACTTTAACAAAATGGAAGTTTTTATTCAGAGACAATCCCCAACTCTTGATGGTTTGACTTTTACTTTTAAAAATTTGCAATGGTGCAACACAATACACATTCCGTAATAACTGTACTTCAAATTTTGATCTTTTCTTAGGGTAGTGATATATAGTGTGATGTTTTCATGAGATGCTGGGCAGTGGCACTTACTTGTGGGTACCAGTCAACCATCTGATCATGTGGATAAATAATATCTAAAGTATTTCATCATTTTTAAGTGCGTATCTTCAGTAAGTTAAATACTTGATACTTTTTAAAACTGGGTTTTCTATTTTTGCCTAGCTATAGGCTAATTTAAGTTCTATGAGAAATTCAAGGTAGGCTAGACTGAGTTCTCAGGCTCAGTTATATAGGTACAATATATCCAATATATCTTCAACTTAATGAAATGCATTTACAGTAAGTTTATCAAAACACCTTGTTAGGTGAGGGGCTTCTGTGTATTATGTTTTCTATCATAAATCTTTTGATGCCATTTAAAAAATAAAAACAAGTCACTATCACATAAGAACATGACAACAAAAAATAAAATGTCATATCTAACATTGACTCCTGGGTTATTTAGTGGCAAACAGAGGCACTTTTCACAAAGAAATGTTTTATGTGTAACATCCCTCTCCCTGGAACTATTTTTAAGTACAAAATACCTACCTCTGTTTCCTTTTCTTCAATGATATTTACAAGTCCTAAGAAAATATTTTGAAGTTTGATCAGAAATGGTTCTGGATAGATTGCCCAATCTTCCCATGCTCTGAAGCAGGTCATTACCCGTTGCTAAATGAACAAAAAACAGACAGTGAATGAATGGCTAGTTGAGGCAATATGTCTCAAACTTCAGTTCATGAAGATAACCACTGTGACTTGCTGGATTTTCCTTTAAGTTGGTAGAACTTTTCTTTTTCCTCTCTTTAAATTAAAGACAATAACTATACCGGTCATTTTTCAAATTTTTAAAGCAATATTATCTTCCAAGTAAACAGAATAAAGGCCTAAAAATACTGGGGAGAAGACCACTTGTTTTGTTGTATATAGTGGATATGAGCCACATTCTGAAAAAGTCTTACAGTACCTTCTGACCACTAGAAATCAAAGCAGTCAAGCTGTAACCCAGAATCCATTATGACCCAATAAAATCTTGGCTAAAATTTTTCTTTGCACATTTCTTATACTTTTCTATAAAGTTTAGCTTTAAAATCAAAATTTAGAACTAAAAAAATTTAATAAATCTGTTTGAATATTGTAGTGATTTAGGTATGGACACCCTATCCTAAGACTCATGTGTTTGAATGCTTGGCACATAGGGAGTGGCACTATTAGGAGGTGTGGCCTTGTTGTAGAAAGTGTGTCACTGTGGGGGTGGGCTTTGAGGTCTTCTATGCTCAAGCTACAGCTAGTGTGGCACAGTCTCCTTTAGCTGCCTGCAGATTAAGTTTTAGGACTCTTAGCTCCTTCTCCAGCCCTGTGTCTGCCTGCATGGCACCATGCTTCCAGACATGAAGATGATGAACTGATCCTCTGAAACCATAAGCCAGCACCAATTAGGTATTTTCCTGTATAAGAGTTGCTGTGGTCATGTTGTCTCTTCACAGCAATAAAACCCTAAGTAAGACAAATACCTATATTATGGGGTCATGAGACAGCTTCTCAAGCTAAAAAAAATTCTCAATGAAATCTTCTTCCCCCAACAGTATATTCATTTATTCAATTACTACCTTGGGTGGGGGAAGGGCTTGGCTGGCTTTTTCTTAACATTGATCTATAGCTTAAGGTCACTGTTTTTTTTTTCTCTTTTAAGAAGTTAATTTTAAAAAACTGAATAGTTTTTCCTTCAAAGCAGCTCATTAAAATTATCCCCAGCCTGTCTTAAATGTGTACTCATGATGTAAACAAGAACAGTGTCCAGCACTCCTCACACTAAGAAAAATTTTAAATCTTCCACACAACTTCTGCAGATCAAATTTTCAAATCACTATCAAGAACATTCTTAAGCCACCTTCATGCTACCACCACTGTTCACCTAGTGGTGGCCAGCTTCAAGCACTTATCTGCAAACTGGGAAACCAGTAATGGCCACTATTAGTATCAAGTTCTGCACTTGGACATAGCTGTAAAGAACTGTATCTCAAATAGCACTCTGCTTTCATAATGACACACTTCACACTAAGGGACAGGGGGGCCTTTCTCCTCTGGTGGCATTCTGTGGTAGGCAGCCATGAAATCTATTCAATCTTTCCAATATCTGGGGGAGGGGAGACCCTGAGACTCTGAGAGCTGTGGCTGCTGCTGCCTTCCATGCTCTCAGATGCTCCCCCAAGCCCCCATGGTATCTCAGCAGACATAGGGTCAGGGACACCCCCCCCCATGCCACACAGCTGGGGGCCTCACATCACAACCACCTCCTATACTGGAGCTATCAATGCCCTGAAGATATTTTCTAAACAACCATAAATAACCAAAATGCATATTCCTATTCCAGATAATTTATATATACCATTATAAAACAAATGGTCTGCTGAATGTGTTCTGTAAGGAAAATTTAAAAAACAAACAAAACCTATTAAAACTATTTAAATAAGGCTTGAGTTCCAGCTCCCAGCACCTACATCATACATCAGATGGTTCACAACTCCCTGTAACTCTGACTCCAGGGGAATCCTACATCTCTGGCCTGGAGAGGCACCTGCACACATGTGCATATATCCAAATACACACACACATAATTAAAACTAATAAATCAAGAAAAAAATTAAATAAAAATATTTAAAAACTACCTGACAATATAGTATTTTAAAGAATCTTAATAGTAATTTCTAAAAGATTCAACTCTTAAATATATTTGTCTGACATACTTTTAAAGCCCTCTAATGCCCTCCTCCTATATTTGACACATCAGAACAAAAACAATAAAATATACATACCTTAAAATTTTCAGATTGTAAATGGCCTTGAATTGTACGGTAAGTAGCATTGAGGTCTGAAAATATCTGACATAGCTTTGTTTCAAAACTGAAATTCAAACAATACATTTTTAAAAATAGGATTTGTTTAAAAATTCACATTTTCTTCAGCCTGTTAGCCAATGAAAACCTCGCCTGATCTTACAGATAAAGCAAATTATTAAATTTAAAATACCAGTGTCCTTTAGCAAACAATTTTATATTTAGGATGAATTTAACCATCTGGGCCTCCTTCTTGTGTCATAGAATAGCAAACTTAAAGAGTAAGTGAGGTATAGAAGGGGAACAAGTACTAGCAGAATTAAAAGTAGAGCTTCTCCTGATCCCATGCCCCTTCTCTCACCTACACAAGCAGGACTCACACAGACACATATACATACATAACTAACATAGGCTGGCCTACCACTTGCTAAGTGGCCAAGGATTTACCCTTCCACCTCCAAAGTGCTAGGCACCACCACACACACCTGATTATATATAGTGCCAAAGATCAAACCCTAGGGTTTGGGGCACACTAAAGAAGCACTCTACAAACTAAACTCCAGTCATCCCTAGGTCATGATCTGTGTTTTCAAAGGATCGCTTGCATGTTGTACTGAGAACAGATCAGGGGATATAGAGGAGAAATCAATTAGGAGACTACTGCTGTAACTCAGATGAGACAAAGGTGACTTGGCCCAGCAACCAGGAAAGTGATGCCAGTCGACTTCTGGATAGATTATAAATTATAAAATCTACTTTTAATCAATAAAAGTGTTAGTGGGCAGGCTACAGGGTTAAAGAGAAAGAGAGGAGCCTGGGAGACTTCAAAGAGGTAAAAGAGACTAAAATGCAATCAGTCCCCAATTTCTTCCTTCCTATATAGCTTAGTTAGGATGACTTTGACTGCTGATCCTCCTGCCTCTACCTCTAGACTGCCAGGATCACAGTATGCACTACTACACCTTACTACACCTTGTTTTAAGTGATCAAACCCAGGCCTTCTTCATGCCAGGCAAGCACTCAAACAACAGAGTTTTAATTCCTTGTCCAGGCCACAATTCTGAATTTCCTTTTAGAGTCAATTCCTTTCCCTGAGCCTGACAATTTAATAAACACAGTCAAAGGGAGAGCTCTATGGAACAGAATATTTATTTACATATGAATTACAATGTCCATGACAACTCCCTTCTGCTTTAGAAAACAAGAATAAGGAAAAAAAAATCAATGAGCAGTACTAGTAAGATAGCTGCTAAGAGCATGAGAATCATTCAGATCCCAGTATAAACATGGCAGATCACAGCTATGATTCCAGAGGATCTCAAACCTTCTTTTGGCCTAGACACACTAGGCACACATAAGATGTACATAATACACACAGGCAAAGCACTCATGTGGAAAAAAATAAATCAATACAATAATTACCAAAAGAAAACAATGATATTAAAGCTTTGGTTTCTTCTTTTACATTTGCCATTATTTATTATACTATTTATATTTATTACAAAGTACCTAAACAGGCAAATTATATAGTTTAAATGTTCTTTTAGAATGCTACCTATTTGTCTTGTTAATAATAATTAATATTTAAGAGGTAAAATATAATGCATGATGGTTCATACTATAATCTCAGCACGTGGAAGGTTAGGGCAAGAGAACTGCCACAAGTTTAAGGTCAGTTACACAGTAAATTCTAGGCAACTAGGGCTAGAGTGAGACCCCATTTTCAATTTAAAAAAAAAAAAAAAAAAAATCAAACAAGGATGAACCACTTACTTGGCTCAGTGGATAAAACACCGCTGTCAGTGAGGAAGTTTGGGTTCACCCTGGGACCCATGTGGTGAGAGGAGAGAATACAAGTTGTCCCCTGACCCCCCCTTATAGGTCACATTCCATATTTACACATACACAAACACAAATAAATGTCATTAAAAAGAAAAGCTGAAAAAAAGTTTTTCAGAAAACTACTCATTTAGCTTATATTGGTTTAGTTTAATAAATAAGTCTATTTCTTTAAAATTCTAAATTTCTTTTAAATTATTGCTATTACTGCTGGAGTGAGGGCTGAAGCCAGAGTGAGAGGACAACTCTGTGGCATCATTTCCTCCCCCACTTTGATCACCTTTGCTTGGGTTTCCAGACTGATGCTCAGTCAGCAGGCCTGCATAGCAAACATCTATGCCACCCACTGAGCCATCTTGCCGACTTGTAAAATTATTTCTTTTAATGAAGAATACTAACAGAACAATCCTCTTTTTTGATCTCCTCATTCTTTAAAACTATCATTTCAAGAGTATTAGCACATATCTTATACTTACAATTTCCTGTAATATGAAGCATTAGCAACTTTGGCTGAAGAGTTGTACAAAACATCAGAAACCAAGTATAATCTGGCAATCTGTAATACAAAATGAGACAAAAGGGAAACAATAGCCAATAGCATATCTAGGAAAAAAACCTTGCACACTTATTTCATTAGTTTAGCTATAATTTAATAGTATATACTAATTATTAGCTATATGAGATCTATCATCATTACAAACCTGACTTTTGTAGGAATACAATCTGTTAATTTCAACCAGTTTCTCAGACAAAAGAAAAGACTATACAAAAAATATTTCATCAGTCAAGCTCCTCATGTTTAAAAAAAAACTAATTCAAAAAAAAAGAAGAAAAAAGTCAACTATTACCCCTTTAACTAATGTTCAGCAAGAGAAATAACTTTAATACCTTCTTGGGAAGAGGTGTCTTTAAGATGGACAGCGACTCAGTAATGCAATCCACTATTTCTTCAGCAGCTTCAGCATTATTAAGACAGAAAACCATGGCATCTCCAATATCATTTTTCCTTGGAGTTAATCCTCTCAAGATTTCTTCTAATTTATCCCGCTGTCTAAATATAAGTTTTTCACTTATAAATATTTAAACATAACATTCCAAATATCCCAATAACTACTGCTGACAAAATAGCTTCTTTTGTTTCTCTACTATATCAGTTACCATGCTCACCTCACAATAACTGATTTGTTTAAAACTCACTCAGATAAAATGCTTTTAAAGACTAAGTTTTGTTAGGTTCTCCCCAATTTTTTACAGTTTTTTTGGGGGGGTGCGGGGGGAGGTTGGAGACAGGGTTTCTCTGCGTAACAGTCCTGGCTGTCCTGAAACTAACTTTGTAGACCAGGTTGGCCTTATACTCACAGAAATCTGCCTGCCTCTTGCCTCCCAAGTGCTAGGATTAAAGGCGTGTATCACCACAACCCATCTACAATCTTTTAAAGAATTTATATAGAGCAGAATACCAACTAACAACATAGTCTAGTGACTTCTGTATAACTTAAGTAAATTTTAAATTATGATCATTTATTTTAAAGTCTTCAAAAGTATTTCATATGAAATACCCTTACTATGCCCATTAAAATAGCAAACCTCCAAGATCTCCATATCATTTCTTCGGAAGAAGTATTATTTTAGCACTTTTACAAGAAATTAAGTAGGGCAAGCTTTTTCTGTAAGGAAACCATAAATATTCTAGATCCTGCAGACTATATGGTCTCTGTAACTCAATTCCTCTACTGCTATTATTTCAAGGCAGCCTTCCACACATGTAAAGAGAAATGAGCACCATTGTGTTTCAATAAAACTTTACTTACTTGGAAGGCAAGATGGCAAAATAGGGAAAGTCACTTGCCTCCAAGCCTGATAATCTGTTTCATCCCTAGGACCCACAGGTAAGAGGAAAAAGAGTCCTGCAAACTGTCCCCTAACCTCTCCATATGCACGCACACACAAATATAAGTAAATGAAATAAGAACTTTAACCTTCATTTCCAAAACCAAGAGATAGCTAAATTTAGACTAAGGACTGGATTTGCAGCTAATGTAATGAACATAAACCTAAAGGAACCAATGCACTCAAAAACTGAAGGCGCCCACTAGCAAACTCCCTTACCAACAAAACACTGATGCAAGGAGTCTTAAGCCTTCCACATTGTGCAATGAAATATGTAACATTACATGCCACAATCTTTTAAATAACATTTTCCATGAGGCATGAAGACCCTCTAAACATTTTTTTAAAATGTCTACTTTTTAAAATGTACCTAACTCATTATACTAGTTCTGAATGAGTACTATTTTCATAAGGTTTAATTTTCATCCTATGTGTTTTATCTCCAGTATACACATATACAGCATGCATATCTGGTGCATGCAGGGAACAGAAGAGGACACTGGAGCCCTAGAACTGGAGATAGAGATGGTTATGGGTGACCATGTGGGTGCTGGGATCTGGGCTCCGCAAGAGCAACAAGTGCTCCTTTTAGGTGAGTCATCTCTCCAGTGGGCACTAATATTAATGTTTTCCTAACTACCATTTCAGAACTACTACACAATATAGTATAGTATAGTATAATATAGTACAGTACAGTATAGAATAGTAGTACTATTTAAAACTATAGAAAAGTTTTGCACAATGAATGCCTGAATCTACTACATTTCATTCTTTTATATTACATTCAGGCAAAAATTTTAATAATCTCCAGGTAATTTCTCTTAGAACCTTAAGTACTGCAATGTTTGAGAAAGAGGACAACTATGTTTAAGAGACAATGACTAATTTCATCAGGGAGAAGTCAAAGTCAACAGGATACACTCTTGTTATTTACCATTGTGTTTATCCAAGATGTCTAAAATCATATAATATAAAATAGAATGTGCTACTCTTAAACAACAGCAAGTGAAAACACCATTTTATCTTATGGCTGAAGGAGTTACAGCAAGACAACTAAAGACAGCAACCATTAGAGCAACTTTCCTGAATATATAACAGAAAAGCTCTTACTCTTCCTTGAGTGCTCCTTTTTTACTAGGCTCCTCCACAAAGGCCTCTGCCTCTTGCTCTTCTGACATCCCATGAAGGTACGGGTTTAATGGTGGTGGCCTCCAAAAAGATCCATTTTTGAACATACGAAAATCTTCTGTCCGCCACTTAGTTGGAGAATCTCCCTAATAATGTCCAAAAAGTTATTAGAAAGCTCTAAAACGCAGAGTTAAATAAAGTCAACGAAGTAATTGATCCTACTTGCCTGCAGAATAGAATAAAGCTTCCACCTGTAGTAAACATGGGCTGGTGTCTGGTTTTCAAATAAGAACCTAAACAAGACAAAGAATAACAATAAACACCATATTCTAGAGAGAGCTTTAGGAGTAGATACTTTACTGTCTACATGAAACTAGCTACTTGTAAGCCTATTCAATTAAAAAGAGAGAAAGATCATGCTAGTATCAACTAAATAAAACAAATGAAAAATATTACTTGCCCTCTTCCTTCTAAAGAAGACCAAAAGCAATGATGTGGTGTGGTGTTAGGGAAGGGGCCCTTTCATCTTCCATAAAAGGAGCTGGGTATGGATTTCATCTGTACTTCTCAGTTCTAAAGTAGGGCAAATACAAGGCTCACCTAGGCTACAGAATGAGATCATCTCACCCCTGATCTGCCTCCAAAAGAAAGTACTGAAGTAAGTCAGCCTCAAAAGACAATCTCTAAATGATTCTATACTTAGAGATATGTAAAACAGAAATTCACAGAAATACAAAGAATTGCATTTGTAAGAGGTTATGGGGCCAAAGAGATGAAGAGTTACTCTTTAGATAGAGTTCCAGTTCTGGAAGGTGAAAAGATGTCTGGAAATGAATTGGATAAATGGTAATGCTGTAAAATAATGTGAATGTATTTAATGTCACTTGAAAATAGTTAATGTTAAATTCTGTTATATATTACCATAATAAAAGAAGCACACCTGAACATAGGATTGTTGATTTCTCTGTTCATAATCATAGCTTCAAACATTGGCCCTTCCCGTACAACAAATTCTATCATTCGGTGTATCAGGGCGAGCAAATTCCTACAACAACAACACAGTTAAAGAAAATGGATTCAGACACATCCCTATATAAAACTACACTTGACCTAAATTACTATAATGGTGCAATAAGAAAAAAAAAATATTCTGCTGACTAACAAAATTTAGTATTAGTGGAGCACACATTAAAGGCCTTGTGCATTAAGAGGGAGGGGCAGTGAGGGTAAAGGAATGGGAAGGAAGGAGAGGTGAAGGAGTATGGGAAGCCACAAGATAGCCTTATAGTAATAGACTGAAGTTTCTAAATGCCACTTAACATTATTTTCAAAATGAAAAAAAAAAAAGATAAACCACAACTAATTGATTAGCTGCAAATATATAAAATCAGCAACTTACAGTTTGCATGTTACAGCCATCTAAAAATGTATGCACTGTCTTTTTTTAAAAGAAAATAGTCCTAACACAGGTACTTTCATATGATATTGAAATGTTATAACCATAAACTTACAAAAATGCAAAACTATTTAACAAATTTAAGACCTGATTTAATAAAAGACCCATCTAAATTCCTGTGTTTCTAGTACACACATACCAGATGGAGTTTTTATTAAATCTGTCCTTTAATGAGGCAACATCCCTTTGAAGAACACTTCAAAATTAGTTTTGAATTCCTAACATGTAATCCTGCCTGAATATTACCACCCAATGAAAAAATTAAATTGTAAAGCCATGTGTAAATGAAGTCCTATCCTATACAAAATGGGGACATGGTGAGGTGCTCACTTTTTGTAATGCTTATTTTCCAGTATTTAAGCCAAAAGGATATGAGCTGCTGTTTATTAAGTCATTTTATTGGTTGCACTCACAGGAAGAATTTAATTCTTTAAATCTGAAAATAAAACCTTTAATAAAAGATTCTAAGCTAATTTCAGACACTGACTAGTGTGTCAGGCAGAAAAGACTCAGCTTACTTATTGATAAGCTGCTCTTGACTTCACTTTCACCAGTCCCCATGAAATACAAAGTTGGCAAGAAACAATTGGGAAAAGCAAAAGGATATTGGCTCTTAGTATAAAAACACAAATAAATTATATCCTGAGCATTCTTGGCTCAAATAAGTCCATGTAACTGCTAGAATATAAATATAGTTATAGAAGATAATTTTTTTTGAGGGGGCTCTATAATACTTTGCTTCAAAGTACCTGACAGCGAAATAATCTCTTTTACTGACTGTATTTTCTACAGTTTTCAAACAGCCTACTCAAATGGACACTAATATTTCTACGTAGTAAAAAACAAATAAATAATTCTAAATATAAAAAAATACATGAAAGTTCAAATTTTTACAAAGGGGAATTTATCCATTTAGAACTATCAATTAGACTTCAAATGTTTTTTAAAGATCACTTAATTTTAACTTAAAAATTATTCTCCTTCACAAAAGCATTAACTGCTGTGCAGACAGGCAGTACTGCTCCCTAGTAAGAAGGAACTCAGTACTCATGCAGTTTGTGGCACTCTTTAGAAAGGAGCCATGCAGTTACCACTCAGTTCTAAAATCCCTACTGCCATAGGACAAATTAAACTCAGGGAAGTTTCATGTGCAAATCATAATACATGACCATCTACCAGGCAGACAGATGTTATAGACCTAGACTTGACAATGTAGTCAAAATCAACTTGACTTGAGTAATTAAGAAACATGAAAAATGGTTTTTCAAGTTTAAAACCAAAGAATTCATTCTAATGTTAAGTCAAGACTTTTCAGCTAAATATATACACAAATTTTATTTGGAAATAAGCTGAGTCACACATAAAATTACTGAACATTGATTTTTTTTTTAATACAAAAAAAAAATATACTTTCCCTGTGAATGTTTTAACAGTGGAAAAATAACCCACTATAGTTTTAAACAGGCTTGTAACTGATTAAAAAAAATCTATCTTTATAAAATTACAATTTTAAAGGAAGTTAAAATGTTTTGTATGATTATTTAAAATCAAAATCTGACAATTAGTTGCTACTGTCTTAGAATTAAAAAAGTTGTAAACATACTCTTCCCTTAAGGAGTATATTATTTTTCTTATTTAAAAAATGACTTTTCTATCAAAACAGTGTAGTACAAAAATGTTATATTTTAAAGTGCATAATTTTATTTTTAAACAGTAATTATCTTATTCTGGGCAACCACAACAAAAAAAGTTTCTCACTTATAATAAAACCACATTTATTGGAGTCGATCGTACCAATGTCTGGTCAAAAACTGTATACTTTCCCAATCCATCCCATGATGTTTTCCTGGTCCCCCGCTGCCGCAGACAGTTCAGCTGGTGTTGCTCACCAAGGCCAATGTCAAAGAGAATTTGGAATTCTTTTGTGTTCATTTATTATTCAACCAGTGTTGTGTTCCTGTGTTTGGGAAAAGGCTGAGCTTGACTGAGCAAGAGCATACCTACAGCATGACTGTTCTTCATTAGCAATGTATTTAAAAGAAAACAAAGGGAAGAAAAAAAATAAAAAGATCCAAACACCTTTGTTATCATGACTGTCTAGTGTCCATGAAACAATTGAAATTTCTTCTCAAAATGAATTAGAAAGAAAAAAAAATATAACTGCACCTCCAGTAATGTCTAAAACCAAGATTGTATACTAAATGTAGATAATCCAGAAACCAAGAGAAAAGTAATAGATCAGTTCAAATTGTAACATTATCTAAAATTTAAAGACATTTTATTTAAAAAACCTATTTTCCCTTGACAACAGTTTCAAATTACCAGACCAACAACTCCACATTAATCTATTTAGACATTCTACCTTCTAAAACTATTAAAACTCTCTAAAATAACAAGAAAAACAAAAGAAAAGATTACATAAAATTGCAAAGTGTACTAAACTTTGCATCCCCCAAAAGCACTGGGAAGGAGCCATTGCTCAGTCAAGATATTACCTTTTCCTCAACACTATTTCTTTTCAATTCAGAAGGGGATATTGTCTATATTTAGATCAGTAATAATAAAGAAAAACATGTACCTTTCTGTTGGGATAACCACTTTGACTATGGCTTGCGACAGAGTCTGTATATGAAGTCACATCAGATAATAAACATAGAATATGTGAGTATTGTTAACAAGTAACAAGCAAAAAATATACATAATGCATTGAAAACACTACACATCTAATCACAAGTTCTGCAGGCAATCACTGCATTGGAAGTAATTATACACTATGCAATTACATAAATGCAAATGGATGTGTTCACAGTGAACAATTAATGTTCACCAAATGCAAAGAATCAGAACATTCCTGCTAGAATGTACATCAATGCACTGAAATAGGTACTACACTGAGAATTATCAGGTAAAGATTTTAATTTGTGAATTAACTGTTTGCCTCTGACCATACAATTTGCTACTTTGTTCCCAAGCCTTTAAAACCAGCCCTGCCACTTCCAGTGTAATTAACTCATAACAGAACCAACAAATTCTTATAAATTGAAATTAAGTTGGTTTTATGTTTAATAAAGAAAAATACTCACCCTTTGCCTTTACTAGATTAGTTAACTATTTTTGAAATACCATATATGCTGTTCTACAGTATAATACCTCAAGACTTTGGAGCTGAGTTAGTTTGATGCCATCCAAACAATTTAACTATTTTAGGTGGTCTTTCTAATCGAAATGTCTCTTAACCAAATAAAAACTATCATGTTCTTAAAACAAAGTAAATTCAAACACTGAATTCAAGCAAACTTAAATACAACACTGAAGGGGTGTAGGGTAGGGAGCAGCCTTACAGAGGGGTCAAAAGGAAATGGTGGCCACAAATAAAAATATGACCTAATAATTTAATATAGAGTTTCCATGGGCTAAGGCAGGGAACATATCTACTTATTTCTTTAAGAGTTGCCAGAGTAACACACATATTTCTATAAAATTGTTGAAAAGAAATACTACCACAGATTTAGTATTTACATATTAGATGCAGCCCTATGTACATCTTTTAAATTACCTTCTCGAAATCCTCCTTGTTTTTAGGTGGTGGTAACATGGGAGCATTGGGGTTTTTTAACCGTTCTCTAGGCTGCGCATTAAAAGGCAGTCCGGATGGAGGTGGAGGAAGTGTGTGTTCCATCATAGAAGGAGGAATGTATATTGGATGTGGAGGAATAGGTACAGCTTTACCCCAACCTAACTTCATTTCAAAAGACATGATCATTTTTCCTATAAAAGAAAAATAAAAGAAAGGTTACTTTGACAAGCCTCCAGATAGGCTTTTATTTCTGGTAACTTGAATTAAACTTCTTTTATAGGCTTTCAAATTTGATTTAAATT
This sequence comes from Sigmodon hispidus, assembly GCA_004025045.1. Classification (NCBI taxonomy): domain Eukaryota; kingdom Metazoa; phylum Chordata; class Mammalia; order Rodentia; family Cricetidae; genus Sigmodon; species Sigmodon hispidus. The sequence continues at coordinate 198,178 of PVIH01001864.1, forward strand.
CTCGGTACAGCTTTTATTAATATTCTATACCAAAGAAATACCTCAATTCTATAAATGGACCATAAGAACTTTACCATTTAAATTTTTTAGAGCCCTTTCAGCATCTCTTCTATTCATAAAAGCCACAAAGCCACAATTTCTTTCTCTTGCTCTTTCTTCATCAGTTCTAGGCCACATAATTTTTACACTAGCTAATGGTCCAAATCTTCCAAATTCTTGGCACAGCATTTCTTCATTCATCTATCAAAAGATGAGAGTATTTGGTTATGTAAGACAAAGAAAGGCAGGGAGGGGCAACAAAGTCTATGCAGTCCAGAAAGCAAAATCATTTTTATAAAGTAAAGAGCAACATATTAATGCTATAGTATTACAAATACTAGGAACTCAACACAGGTAAAAACCTGCCCTACTGGGGCATTTGCAACATTTTCATATTAGAAGCTTTCTATTTTATTTAAATAAGTAGCGAAGGTTTAGGGTCTTAGAGCTACTGAAACCAAAGGCATGTCTGAATTCTCTTCTTGTTTGAAGATTTCAGGATCTAAAAATCTGTTTGACAGTAGCAGTTTATAAATTAAACAGAATTTCAGGCAAGAGTTGATGATGGGGAAAAAAAAAAAGACTCTATTGCTTTCTTCTCTCTAGTACCCATCTAACAGGGTAATGAAGAACAGAATCAGGAAACAGTACAGCAGGGTCAAAAGTATAGTTTTTTCAACAAAATTATTCCTTCTAACTACTGTATCTCCCCAAACATAATAATCAAACTGAACCAGAGAAATTAAAACACTGAAGCCAGTGTGGCAGCTTGTGCTGCAGTCAGCAGAGGGGACATGGATGACAAAGAAGGCCATACTCCAGCTGAAAAAGAAAAACACTTCAAAAAGGGGAAAAAAAAGCACAAGGAGTTAAAAAAGGAACTCATAAGAAAGCAAGCTACATCTTCAAGAAAAGAGGCCTCAAAGAGTAAATCTAGTTTCTAAAAGAGAGATACATCTTCAAGAATGTACAGGAAACAATGTAGACCTAACCAGTAAGTTCCAAGTTTACAAAACAACTGTTAAATACTAATTCCATCTGTGGTGGAATGTTCTCTGTATGCTGTAAATAAAGGACTGTTTTGGCCTATGCAGAGCACCGTAGAAGTGGGTGGAGAATCAGAGGACAGACAGGTAGGAGAGCAGAGTTAGCCAGTCTCCTTCCGAAGCCCGAGGAAGAAGCCCGAGGAAGAATCACTTAAGGAATACAGGTGAGCCACGGGCCAGGCCACATGGCAGATAGAATACTAGAAATGAGTTGAATTAAGATGAAAGAGCTAGCTAGTAATGTGCTTGAGACATAGGCCAAATAGTATGAAGTTAATATAAGCGTCTGATTCATTTCTTTGGGGGAAAAAGCTGCCACGGGCAAAGTCCAAACCTCTGGCCCAAACAGGGCCAGAAATCTCCTACAACACCCATCAGATTTATCAGCTTCAGAATCTAAATCTTACTTTTCTAACTATCCAACAACACAAATGAACATAAGCCAATAATCAGTTTATTCTGCTTATAATACCTGTGGATTAATATTCCCAAGGTATAAATTAGTAGTACTTGGATCTCCTACATCATGCGAGCCAGGTGCATAATCATCAAGAACTAAAACAAGGAGAAAAAAAACAAATTATACCCTGTGAAACACAAAGCTGAAACAATTTCTATTAATTAAAAGAGTAAAAAGCTGTACTACCACCAGATGATCGATTTCTTCTTGAAGGCACATCCACTTAAAGGGGAAAAAAGACAACTCTTAGTTTTTAGGATAATGAATCACAAACATGTGCATTAAAATAAACATCACTTACTAGAACGTCGCTGACCATCAGAATCTGACTGAGGAGGCTCAAATCGACTTAACCTGCCTTTCGTTTTATGTCTCTCATCACGTTCTTCCTGAATTCTGTTGAAAATATTTATAGTCAATTTAGAGTAAGCCATATTCATACTCAGTAACAGAGCTTATTTAAATAACATCTTCAAATAATTTAATGTATTTGTATTGCCAGTAATTATAACCAAGATTAATGAACACCTCAAGTTACAAGACAGAAAGAAGCATGTCTCTAAAAGTCCACACTGAAAATAATGTCTTTTGGGATGAAAGAAAATTCAACGTAAAACTACTGCTAACATTTTTGCTCTTAACAGACTTGGTGAACTCTACCCTAGTGAATAAATAGGATTCCAGACAGGAAATAAGCAAATTTAATTAAATCTACACATTACAAGCAGCAATGGACATTGACTAAATGCTAGCTGACTTTCAAGCACATGCTACCATCTATTGGAGCTAAAGCAAACTCACTTGTAAGCTAGTTGATAATAACTTGTATACATACCAACATCTTTAATTATCAGTTTAGTATGCCTATGATAGAGAATTCTCCCTACAAAACTTACTGTTTTAGTTCTTCTTTGAAAAGTTCCAAATTGCTTTTTTTCTTTTCTTTCTCCCCTTTCTTCAGTGGCTATGAAGCATATAAGTTATGGTTAAAACAAAACAGATTAAACAAAATTTATAGTATCTTTTGGCAGTGATAAAAATCTTGTGGAATTGCAAAATGGCACTTTTAAATAACTGTGAATATACTAAAAGATCCCACCCCACTATACAGACTTTGAAAAGCAAATTTCAAGGTGAATTACAGAGCAATAAAGCTGTTACATTTTAATTGCTTTTAGATCTATCTTAACAGCCACATGAAAAATCAATCTCACTATTTTAATGTAATCATAATTAGCCAAATGTGGCTCCAAATGACCTGATCCCACATTTATCAACCTATTGCACCCTGTAAAACTCCTATTTCCAATGAACAAAAAATTCTATAATGAGAAATTAAAAGACAATTATATCAGTTCTGACAGTAATCCCTAAGGGGTTCTAAAACCATCTGAGAAATATGTACATGTTGCTAATAATTTTAGGATCTTAGTTCAGAACTGAGTAAAAGAATAATATTGCCCTTCATTTACAACCAAACTTTTGACTTACAATATACAATATGAATACAGTAACAAATGTTTAATGAGCATTATTGCCATGTCCTCACCTAATCTACCTCCACAATCTACATGAATTACTGAGTCAGACAACATCCAAACTCAACATCTACACTAGGACTTACAAAACATAAACGATTTCTTTCAGAGGATACACTGAAAGTACCAGTGACAATGCCAAATTCTAAAATGAATGCTCAACTGGTTAATAATTACTTACAGGTTTTTTTGTTTCAATCACAAGAAGAGATGGTGGCCTTTCGTTGGACGACTGATTTGGCGGATTTTTTTGGTCTGCAAATCTTGAAGATGGCTTATAGATTTTTCCTCTTTTTTCATCTGTTTCATGTTCATCTGAAATTTAAAATATTAAGTTGTAAAACTAACTTCATACAATTTTGGCTTTTGTTATTTTAATTTAAGAAAAAATTGAGATGCCTTTAGTATTAAGATTTGAATATAAAATTAAATTACTACTCTACCCTAAAAAGTCACAATCTAATCACATTAAAAGTTCTGCAACATAGTCTGCTTTTTTTTTTTAAAGCTTGGTATTAAGGGTTTTTTAACTCCTTCATACAGTCCTGCTAATCACATTCAGTATGTCTTCATTACTCTGTATCTGATCATTTATTTTGCTACTTAATCTAACCACTAGAGGGTGCTAATAGAAAAGAAATGTGAAACTAAGTCAAAAGTCTTTCATAATTAATGTGTTGCTGTCATCCAAAGTTTGTTCAAATTCAGATCTCTGCACTTACCTTTTGCTGCATTAACAACCCCGCCTCGAACAAATGTTTTCACTTTATTACCATCACTTCCTTCAAAAGCAGCAAGAAATTCCTCATAAATTTCAGCAGCTGCCTTTTCATCCTCCTAAATACATAACGAAATATTAGTGACGTAAGAATTGCTGTTTGGGTGTGGCTTGACTTTTTTTTGATTTTTGAGACAGGATTTGACTATGTAGCTCAGGCAGACCTGAACTCACTATATAAACCAGACTAGTCTTGAACAGAGTTCTGCCTGCTTCCACCTACCAAATGCTGGGATTAAATAAGACAAAGGTCACTATGTAGAGACAGCTCAGCAGCTAAGAGCACTGTCTTCTCTTTTTCCTGAAGACTCAGGTTCCAGCACCCACATGGCAGCTCACAACCATCTGTAACTCCAGTCCTGGGGATCAACTCCCTCTTCTGACCTCTCTGGGACCAAAAATGCACAAACACATACATATAGGCAGAATACCCATACACATAAAAAAGAGCAAAGAAAAGACATTACTTACATACACAAAGCATCTTCCTTCCTGAGTAATTCTAATACTTACTACTTGGTAGACATTAGATATTATCAATAATTATATGCTAAGGAGTCAAAACAAAAAGCTTTGCTCCTTTACTAGACATTTAGAAAAGCAAAAATAACTCAGTGAATATGGGTAAACAAGAAAATATATTTAAAGACAATTCAAGAGCCAAACTGTAAGACAAATGACTGTATGAAAGAAGTTCTCCAAGACAGGATGATTTAACTCATCAAATATAACATTTTCATTCTCAAATAACCAAAGATACAATAGAAACAAAGCCAGAGTACCTATTTCTAACGTAGCAATAAAGAAAAAGCTAGAACTAACATTCTCAACTATACATCAACTAAATGTCCCCAAAATATATATAAGAATACCAAGCTGAGAATAGCGGTATATACCTAATACCTCAGAGGTGAAGGCAGAAAGACAGAGTTCCAGACCAGCTTGAGCTAAAACAAGACCTGCCTCAAAAACCCAAATCAAACAGAAGAATGGAACAAATCAGGAAAGAAATACATGCAATAACAAGTAGAAAAGTGTCACTCAACAGAGGGCAAGTCTATCAATAAAAGGAGTGTCTAGTATCAGAGGGAGACACACGGACTTTCTCATAAATGAAACCAGCATAAAAATTATTTGAAAAGAGATAAAGTGAATCAATTCTTTGCATTATATGTCAAAAAAAACAGCATGAAAATTAAATTTTCTTAACATTGCAAACAATCCTAGGAACTCATTGGGATTCCCCTATGAATGCAGATCCTAGAAGAAAATAAAGGAAAATTTTTCTATAAGCCAAAAAAATGAGAAAAGGGGAAAAAAATAACTTGGCTAAAAACAAGAAATCATGAAGACTGATAAATGATTATAATAATAGTTTGTATAAAATTAAAACCACAAGAAAAAGAAAGGAAGGAAGGAAGAGAGCAGGAGAAGGAGGCTACTTAACTATATTCCCACTGAAAGAATTACAAATTCAAAATTACACTTAGGTACTGTTTTTTACACTACAGACTGGCAAAGAGTCACTACATGCAAGTGTATGGTGGTGGGGTCATTACTTTTACTAATATACCATTCAACAATCTCCCCTTTCAGGATATGTCCATAAGGCAAACCAGAAAAAAAAAATGCACCTATTCATAAAAGCATTTATAATATGTCAAAGAGCAAAACTACAAATCCCTCAATAGGATTTTAAATGAACAGATTATTACAAACCTACAAAGCTATATATATTTTAAAAAATGTAGTTTTTCTATTCTACAAGCAATCACAAAGATATAATATTTGGTTTAAGAAGGTATAGAACATGCTATCATCCATCTAAGGAAATGGGTACAATACAATACAGGCACACAAACACACACACTTTGGCAAAAAGAAACAAAAGAACACATCAAAAAATAATCATTACATAGAGCTACAAGTCAGAGGACAGGCAGAGAAGCTGAATTCATCTAAATTTCCCTTATGTTAAAGACTTGACTTGTGCGGAGAACAAACATCTAAGCGATCAAATTCCTTAGAAAACATGGCTTCCTTCTACTGCTTCCTTACACATTCATTTCCAAGTGTAACCAATACTAAACTTTAATCATTACCTTTTTCTTCAGTTCCTCTTGTTCCTTCTTACTTAAAGTTCGCTTTGCTGTGCTCATTTTTCCAATACTGAATGCTTTAAGCTTGTTTTCTAGAAGAGGCTGTGAACAAAAAACAAAAAGATTATTTTGTCCTTATTTATATATTTTAATGTTACCCATAAATTTTAACATATTTTAATTGATAACCAAGTCTTAGAAGAGTTACTGTTTTAAAGTATCAATGCGAAAAGCTGGGGTTACTCCAAGCACATTCCTACCTCAGGCTGGTTGTGATGTAAATACCAGTTCATCGACAATGCTTTTTTTTCCTAACTCAAAGTCAATAGCAGGCAAAAGGCTTTTTTAAGGGGAAAAAGAGGTTAAAATACACCCCCCCAAAAAAAAACCCACCAGAAATCAAGGTGTACTTGTGGGGTTTTTTGTTTTTGTTTTTTACTTTTTGGAGCCCACCACCCAGCTCCCAAATAAAAAAGAGACTTATTCTTACTGATGAATGCCCAACCTTAGCTTGGCTAGTTTCTAGCCAGGTTTTCTAACTTAAATTATCCCATTTCTCTTTAACTACCTTTTTGCCTCGGGCTTTTTATTTTTATTTATTCTATATGTCTTTCTTTCCTTCTAAATCTAAGGCTGGCCACTGGCACCCTCTTCTTTTCTCCATCCTCACTCTTCTACCCTAGATGTCTCCTCCTATTTATTCTCTCTTCCTGCCAGCCCTGCCTATTTCTCTCTCCTGTTTATACCATTCAGCTTTTTATTAGATCAATTAGGTATTTTAAGCAGGCAAAGTAACACAGCTTTATAGTTAGACAAATGTAACATAAAAATTGCAACATATCTGGGGCTGGAGAGATGAGGTTAAGCACATTGACTGTTCTTCGGGAGGACCTGAGTTCAATCCCCAGCAACCACATGGTGGCTCACAACCATCTATAATGACATCTGATGCCCTCTTCTATATACTGTATACATAATAAACAAATAAATATTTTTTAAAAATTGCAACATATCTTTGCATCATTAAACAAATACTCTAGAGCATAAATGAACGTAACACATAAACTAATATTCCACAACACCAAGGCTCAGAAGAAAAACAAAAGCACAAAAGAGAAAATATAGATAACTCTAGGCAGAAACAGATCCTCAAGTGGAGGGGAATACATTTCCACTCACAAGAAGCCACCTGTAACTTCCATTTCAAGTATTACAAATCATATTGTATCCTCTTACAACTTGATAAAGTACCTCATTTATCAAAAATATTGGTATTAACATAATTTCATTTTCTTTGTTGAAAATGTACCATCTACTGCAAATTCCAGATTTCAGCATCTATAAAACTTTATCAATAAGTTCAAACACACAAATGAGCATTCCCAATCTGAAAATCCAAAATCTTAAACACTCTACACCACAAGTGGAAAGGTTCATACCTGACCTCAAGAAACAGGTTGCAATCAAAATCCAGATGCAAAATACTATGTAACAAATTACCTTTGGGCTGTATGTATAAGATATATACAAAATAGATGAACATTATGTTTACACTTGAGTTCCATGCCCAAGATACCTCAGGTATATGAAAATATTCCAATAATCAAAATAAAAAAATCAAAAATTCAAAACACTTCTCATGCAAAGCAGTTCAGATACTCAACTTATATAAGAACACTGTATCTAGTAACACAAAGGAGATCAAGTGAGTTTAAAAAATAAAGAGTGGAAGTCCTCCTTCCTTCCTCTATCCTTTCTTTTGCCCACTGCCATCTCCACACCCACAAGCCTAGCTCCAGATGTGGAATGGGGTTGGGAGCTGCCTCTGTCTGATAACTCTCACCTAACAAAGAAGTTTCTCTTTGCAGCAGTCAGAGACCATCACAGAAAACTACAACTGTTCAAAATATAGGGAACAATTGACTATGAGGTGCCCAAACCCAAAGAATACATTTAAAAGCAACTGGAGCAGAGATTTTTAAGAACCAGAGACCAGCAAGTCTGCTTTGAGATTTTGTTTCCTAAAAATGAAAATGAAGCCACACCCATAATACCTTAACAATTTGGCTGCATAAGCAGACCTGACTATTAACACTACCAATAGACATCCTAAGAGGGAGAGTGAACTCTCCAGTGGCCTTACCTCTAGGCAGAAGAGAGGCAACTAAGGACTGTAGAGAGGGAGAATTAGTCTCCCCCAGGGATGAGGCCCACAAATGGTTATACAACCAAGAGGTCAGCCCTGAAATCATATACATATCAGCAACACCAAAACCAACTCAGCAGGCTGTGTGTGTGTGCTTGCATACATGCATGTGCACTACATGTGTGCCAGGTGCACAATGAGAACAGAAGAGTGTCAGATCCCCCGCAACTGGAATTACAGGTAATTGTGAATCACCTGTGGGGTACTGGGAACTAAACCTTCTCCTGGGCAAAAAGTACCAAGTGCTCCTAACCACTGAACCATCTCTCCAGCCTCTAAAGTCAATTTTTAAAACACATTCAAAATCAGCTTTTCCTCAAAAAAGAAAAAGTGTTTCGCCATCATTCACTGTCATTAGAATTCACTTTAAAAGTTTGAACAAAAGAAAATCACAGAAATTCAAGAAAAAACAGAATGTTAAGAAACAAAATTTGTGGCTAGGAATGGAGGCACTCTGGAGGCAAAGGCAGGAAGATCTCTGTGAATTCAAAGTCATCCTGATCTACACTGAAAATTCCAGAACATAAAGGACTACATAGAGAGCCTGTCTTTTTAAAATAAAAGTATGATCAGTGTTCAATGCTGACTGATGACCTAATATTTTCTGAACTTTTTCATAAGAAAAGTTATTTAAATTGTACACTTTTTAAAAAATAATGCTAGGAATTTAACATAGAGCCTCATATATGTTAGACAAGTATACTACCACTAACTTATATATCTACCTCAAGAAAAATTATTTTTAAATAGATTTTTAAAAACTAAGAAACCCAGTGATGCTTTGTAGTAAAGAACCCATTTCTTGAGGCAGGGAAAATAGCTCAATCAGTGAAACGTCTACATCTGTGAGAACCTATGTATGGATACCCAACACCTATGCAAAAATCCAGTGGTAGTAGGGTATGTGTCTGTAACTCTGGCACTGTGGATCTAAACCTCAATGGCTAGCCAGGCTTGCAGAATGGAAGAGAAGCTCTAGATTCATCAAGGGACCTTAGTTCACAATCAACAAGATAGCGTGCCTGAGAAAGAAGACCAATGTTAACTAACCACTGGCCTCTACTTGTACCTGGGCACACATACAAACACAGAAGAGATCCTCTTGCTGTGTTGCTGATCGTTCCAAGACTCTCCTTACCCAAGTGACTAATATCTAGTCCTGTTTGTTTTCAGAGAGAACATAAGCTCTCAGAGCACAAGAATTGCATCCTTTCTTAGACTGTGTATGTGTTCATGCTGTGGGTGGGTGATATACACAAGGCATGTCTGTGAAGGTCAGCGAACAACTCTGTGAAGTCATTTCTTTCTATCCTATCTATACATGAGTTCTAGGGATCCAACTTGTTTCTAGGTCTGCACAGCCAGCACCTTTACCCACTGAACAATTTCACCAGATCCAAGGACTGTTTAATTGCCTGAATATGTCTAGTAATTCAATAAACATGACAATCACTTTACATTCAAATGTTTACCTTTCCAATAAAATTAAACAAACACCTTCAATGAAACATCTAATATAAGCTCTAAATTTTTCTTTAAATAAATGGGAATCTATTGTTAACAGAAAATATTAATTTCAAATAGTATAAAATGAAACAGGTACAAAGCCATCATCTTCCATCAAGGTCAGAGTCAACCCATTAGCCACCCTTTGTCATCTTTGGCAATACTCACTCTTGAGAGATTCTGATGAGGAGAATCACAAAGGTTTTCACGGCCACTTTCATTCCTATAATTGTGTTTTCTTGGGCTTTTAGGTCGTGTTCGACTCGGCATATCATTATCTGAGGGTCCAGATGCATCCATCTTCAGATAAAGTATTAAGAATGGTTTCAAAAATCACATCCATAGTACTAAAAACTAGAATTAATCCAAAGTGTCTACAAATTGACAAATTTCACTAGGTTATCTAAAAACACATTATTAACAACACCAAGTTCGTAAGTAAATTTCTTAAGAGGTTTTCTAAATCTCTGACTTGCCCTTGAAAGCTCAAATATTACACTGGAAACATTTGTTACTCTAGCAGTAACAAGTTCTTTCCTTCTCTTTCAAGAAAATAATCTGTCAAATACTCCAGTCATACAAGTTTATGTCAGGCATTCCTTCAAGTAAGAATGGTACTTCATAAAGTAGTTTTATCTTCAACTCAGTAGCCATTACTACAAACATCCCACCCTAGTAAGCAGCAGACCTCATATGTACTTGTTGCATCACAAGACATGAAAATGAAAGGCCCATACATGAATTGAGTCCTAAGAATTTTACAGCTTTACAACTTTACTTTTTTTGTTGTTTTTTTTTTAAGTCAAGGTCTGTTAGAACAGTGGGTCAGCTTCAACCTCATGATTCCATGACCTTCCTTTCTGCTTTATCCTCTCAAATGCTGGGGTTACAGGCATAACCCCACTCAGGCTCATCCACTAAAATATCCTTAAACTAGCATATTTTACTGTATATGATGAAAATGAATACAACAGTTTATTTTGGAGTCACTCCCTTGATTCATGTTAATGTGCCAAAAGTTTGCTTACCAGTTGCTCCTACACTGTCAGGGAAAATGTTAAAACAATGAGAAAGGCAAATAATGCCTTGGCCTTTTTACAAACAAGTTTTTATTTTGACCTACATAAAGCATAGGGAGAGAACACATGTGCACTCCTCTGTGCATGAGTTTGTAGTCGGGGTCCAGAGGTTGGTATGAAGTATCTTTCCTAGTTACTTGCCACCTTATTTTTTGAGGCAAGATTTTTCACTGAACCTAGAACTCGACAGTTCACAGAAACTGGCTAGCCATAGTGCTCCAGGGGTCCATCCACGTGCCTTTCTTCCACGAACAAAGACTAAATGAAACATGAACCACATGCCCAACTTTCACACAGGAACTGTGACAAGCACTTTACCTACTGAGCCATCTCCCAAAGCCCTATTACATGTAAAATGGTTATATATATATATATATGTTTACAGTTACTTCATTAGGACTTAACCATTGTTTAGTTTACAAGACCCCACAGAGATACCGTCGCCCACAGGCCAGCATGAAGCAACTTAATTAAAGAACTACGTCCCTTTTCCAATAAGTTGGTCATCCAAGAGAGGGTTATGGTCAATTATCATTTTAGTACGATGGTTATAAGTTAATCATGGGTAAAAGAGAAAATGATATTATAGATAAAAAAAAGAGAGAGAAAGAAAAAAAATAGATAAGAGATCATTATACTTACAAACAACTATTAACCAAAAGATAAATAAAAAATAAATTGACATAGTACAAATATTTGTATATTGTTACAAATAAAAAATCAATCTATGTTTGATTTAAATAATATATATACTGATACAAAGTTAAACATAATACAAATGTTTATATATTGACACAAATAAAAAATTAATCTATGTCTGATTAAAATAATATATATTAATACAAAGTTAAATATATAATTGCCCTATTTTACACGTGTCTACCTTTGTCTAAAATATTTTGCACATTAATGTGTATTAAGTGCATTGTCATTTCCATAATACAATTTCTACCTCTAATTATTTGATAGTCATAACATTTGCTATACTATACAAACAAGTTGTTTTATATAAGTCTGTTTAAATATATTTTATATATAATGATATATAGTTAAGATATTGTCATTTAGTACAAAATATATATTTTAGTCAATTTTCCTAAGATTATTATATTTAAAATTATTTAAAAGAGCTATACACTCATTTTAAAATGCCTATTTTTACAATGTTAGCCTCATTTTCTTGGTTGATTAAGATTACAGATTATGGTTACTCAAATTTATCACCTAACAGTCAAGATACTCAAGCTTTTCAAAAACATGTCAAAATATACCAAATAGATAGGTGTCTTCAACCACTTCATAGACCAAAAAAATATGATATTCAAGATTTTGTTATCTCAAATTTAGCCTTGAGAGACATGACAACTCCTGGCATCACCATTACTTTCTCAAGGTAATGTTGAGCATCACAGACATCTTACAAAGAGATTGTCTAGTTTGACAAATAATGGCCTAAAGGTCAAAAGACTACACTTGCCCCGATTGCTGTCAGCATACACACTGTCCAAAATAAACAAGATAAAAAATAGAGACTGCCAAAGCCTGCCTAGCCAAGATAAGACAGTCCTACCAAAAATACCCTGCTTCTATAAAGACTTGTCAGATATCATAGGCCAATAGCCACAAAAATAAATACTCCCATTATACAAAAAAAATAATAAATAACTGTCCAAATAGTTAACTGTCGTTGTCTTCTCCTAAACTCTAAAAGTTACTTCACACTTCCAACTTTAAATATGTATTTTCCTTCTCAGGTCTTAACAATATTAAAAATTAAATAGTTAAAGTTGTTATTACTTCACATTTCAACAAAGACACTCAAGTGTTAAAACTCTATTATTTAAGATAAACAGCCTTAAAGCAATCCCTGTACATTTTCTCGTATCAACATTTTAAATATTAAATACTTTATAGTTGTTATTTATTAACAATAGTTTAACCTCACTTATGTTAGTACCTTTCTCTTTCCCAGACATTGTCTTATGATGATCCCTATAATATATAGTTTTATACCTAGTTTAAAACCTTCCTATTTAGACAAAGCAAAGAGATGTAACAAAAAATCAAAAACTATATATATAAACGATCGCGTCAAAAGACTAGAGATGAGCGGGGCGTAGTTAACTGGAAAGGATTCCAAAAGTAGAAGAGAAGACCAAGACAAAAAGCCGACATTCTCTCATGAGAGTTCCCGACCAGTTGCGCAGGTTTTCAAACTGATGACGCGGCTTCCGGGGTGCGGTGCGAGAGTTCAAACGTGCGACATAAAAATAAAGAGTTTTCCTTAAAAAACGCTCCGGCGCGCTACAACCTTATCCCTTCATTTTCTCTTAAAACCTTCTCTATTTTATAATTGATTTTCACAAAATAAACCCCATTTAAAACATATCTCACGGCGGGTTTTTACCACAATAGTTTGCATACTCCTAAAAGGTTCTCAATAGCTCTGAGGGGCTTGCACATCATATTTTGAATATTGCTAAAACATGGGGAAAACATTTATTGCAGTATTCAAAATACCAAAAAGCTTAAACAAAGAAGGCATGTATCCACTAAAAAAACAAATAGATCTATCTTTCTACAGTGGAACACTATAGCATGAGAAAGAATCAATCAGTACTCTCTATGCAAGCTTACTGCAGGGATTTCAATAGGTAGGTACAATGTGCAGCAAGAAAGAGGTTTATATAGTGTAATCACATTCATGTACACAGAATCTTATAAGCACAATAAAAATTAAACATGTCAAGTTTCTAACAATTTGAGGGAGTTCATATAAGCAAAACACAAAGCCAGACAAATTAAACGTTCACACAATATAACTGTATTCATTTACCATGTACCTCACACATATAAGGAAAAATTGTGTTTAAGAAAAATGCTATCTTTTATACTTACATGTGCATCTGAAGATCCAGATGAATGTAGATCCGATGATCTGTTCTACAAGTATCAAAACAACAAAAGCAAACATTTAAAGGATCAGAAATTCTTTCTACATTTTTTATGCTACAAAGGTCCTGCTTTTCAGCTAAGAAGACTAAACCAATACAATGGCATTCTCTGGCTTACAAAAAGAGGAAAAAAAAATCATGATCCAAGGTAAATGTATTAAGTAAATTCTTTAAAATTAACAATGCATATTTCCAAATATATGACACAAATACAAGTGAAAAATCTGAAATATAACTACCTTTTCAAAGTGCGGGCTGCAAACCTACCCACTATTCATAACAAAACATTTGTACAAAGGCTTCTCAGAAGACCTAACACTGTCAGACAGCATTTCTTAGAACCCAGAAAACTCCCTTTCTTTTTCAAGTCACTTAGAGCAAACAAATAATAGGTTGTAACAGCAAGGAAACACGCACCTTAACCTTCACTGCTTAGAAGACAAAATACTTATTGCAGAACTAGTTCAAGGAAAGGAAAATCGTATCAAGTCTCTATTTTCAACTTGCTCTAAGAGATCTGCTTCTACCAAGCTAGTATAGCACATCAATTTAGTCCCAGGACTCCAGGCAGAGGCAGGCAGACCTCTGAGTTTGAGGCCAGCCTGGTTTACAAAGCAAGCTCTGGGCCAATTAAAGCTACATAGTAAGGCCCTGTTCTCAAGAGAAAGAGAGCAAGTGAGTGCTGGCTAGCTATTTCTAGTGAAACATGCCACAGGCTAACTTTTGGCACAAGGAAGAACTATCTTCAAATATTGCCATTTTTCTAGAAATGTTAACTGTTAAAAATTCGCATTATTTTTTTCTTAAATGACATATTTCAGAGTACACAAGATATTAAGCATTGTTTTAATTACCTCATCTACATTTACTTTTTTTTTTTTTTTCCCCATCTGCCCATTTGTTGATTTGGGTTGTTTACATTTTTTTTTAATTTAACCTTTAATTTTTTCATGTCTTCATTTAAGTCACCTCATCTGAAATTACAGGTGGTTATAACATTACCATTGGCTATTTATGCCAAGCAAGAGAAAGTTTGCTGTATTCATCCCCTGGGAAACATAGCCCTATTGCACTTTATCCTTGAGAAATAGATTGTGCTTAAGTCTATTGGATTTGTTTGTAAACAGGTGATCACTGAAAATAACCCTGTGAAAGTGTGGGGGTAGTGCTTTGGGTTCAAGCCTTCCTGGCACTAATATGATTGTACTTTGGAAAGCCCAAGACTGTGCATGTTCTCATCCCTTGTCCTTTAAGAGGTATTTGTTGGCTTACAGTTAGAGACTATTCTCTACTTAGCATTGTTTTGACTTTTATTTCTTCATTTATTGAAAAGGCCTGCTATGACACATTTGCAATGCCCTTGGAGGCCAAGAAAGTTTTAAATTACTAGAAGAGATGAACCTGTATTCAGAAATGCACATGGTGTTAAAAGCTACTATGAAATACATTAAAAAGTTTTATAAATACTGATGGAAACTACTATCGTTATGTGATTCCCTTTCTTTTTTTTTTCTTTTTTTTTTCTTTTTTTTTCTTCTTTATTTTGTATTTATCAAAAAAACAGTAAAAAGAATTTAAAAATGCGGAAGAGTTAACAATAACTATACAGAGGATAATAATCATAAGCATGGCTTATCAAAGGTGGAAATGCAAATAAGATTGCTACACATATATTTTCTTTGTGTTCAGCTTTCCCTCTGAATTTTTTTTTTCCATCCCTGTATATCCTTATTGAAGGTCTCTTCCCCCTCCCACCACATCTGATCATTTTTCTTCTCTGCAACTCCCCATCCCCTCCCTTGGCAGGGAGCAGACAGTCCTATGGTCACACTGGCCCAA